>MJUU01013552.1:34986-50877 GCA_002080025.1 Modiolus philippinarum | reverse complement strand
CATATCCTAATCATTATTCTTACTCCAATTTTACTTTTACCTGTCATATTGAGAATTAATACTGAGGTAAGTTTTATAAAAAAAATTGTCGAAAATTGACATACTTTATAAACTATTTTAAAAAAGTTGCTTTCATGTTACAATTTAAATAACGGTACAAGGGTAACGCATCAAATGAACACGTTCTTATGCATGTTATGTTTTTCCCCTCTCTGATTTAATACTTCATTTGATTAAAATTCAGAAGACACTTCTTATGCATGTTTACATGTCAATATATGTTAACCAGTCAGATACATAAGACAAAGTGATTATAAACAAGTCAAATGTTATATTTATGAATTTAACATCATGTCTCTAGTCTAATTAATGTATATTTTGCTTTGAAATAATGGATTATTTTATGGACTTGAGGTGTCTCAGTGGTATTATCAGGTTGGGGGAAACCCTAACTGGGCTGTAATATCCCAATAAGGCTATTATATCCCAATTGAGATATATCGTTATATCCCAATTGGGATATTTGACCAGTTTATATTTGATTATTTTTTCACATTTCAATGACGATAAATGAAACATAATGAAACATAAAACATGAGAAACTTTGTCATTTATTCATCGAATGGCATTTCGCCATCTTCTTAATGATGCTGCATTTCCCAAGCAGAGACATTTTAAGAATGTAAAATATACATTGGATTCTGTGAAATATTCAAGATTATCACAATAATAACTGGTTAAATTATCAAGTCAAGGGAAACGGGAAGTCTGTGGAATGTTTTAAGATTAAATTGGCAGTTAAGTTTGTAAAAATATGTAAAGATATTGAGGTTTCAAATACCATTGTTATATCCTACATTTGTACATTCATTGTATTTTTAAGACATGGATAAAGAGATAAAACTCTGGAAGAAATCTAAGACCATGTTCAGATGACTTTTTCTCCACACTAAATTCATTTAATAATCAAAAACTTTCTTTCTCAAACTAGCAAACCTTGCTTAATTTGACGGTAGATAGAGATTTCTTCCAGAGAAGCAGTGTAGGACGGTTGTTAGGACTTGAAAGCTCAAGTTATCGCTAAATCAAAATGACTATTTTTTTATTCATAAATCGATCTGCAGAAAATTTGCATCATCCTTTTGACAACAGAAGTATATTCCCTGAAAGCTCTAAACCTATAGATTTATTATTTATATGTATCTTGATGCAGCATTAAACCACCAAAATGTAATTAACAAATAACTGTTCAAATATCCCAATTGAGCTATAACCATATATCCCAATTGGGATATAATAGCCCAATTTATGTAAATTAGGATATTATAGCCCAATTGCGGTTTCCCCCAACCTGATTATTCCGTCATTTTGGCCTAGAACTTGTTCATCGAGATTTCATTCATTAAATAAATTAACAAAATAGTTATTTAAAATGTAAAGAAAGTTCTGAAGTATTTAGAATTATAATTCCGAATCACTTTCACAACAGTTTCATTACAAAAAGGTGAACTGAAACACACAAGTTTCAAATCTGTTGCTTGATTTACAGAACACAGAAATTATGCAAGGGAGATAATTTTAAAAGAATTTAATATAGATATCACTAGAAGAATTAACATTTCCCAATTCATCTCTCTTGTTTCAACGGTGACCCCTGATTTTTATTTTTTATATGCAAACTATATAATGATTTCAAAACACATGCAAAATATTTATAAATAGTGAATAAAAAGATATAGAGTAAATGCACATGAGACAAAGTCTCTACAAATACATGGTAAAAACAAGCAAAGGAACAACGCTTTTATTGTTGTTCTTCATCTTGAAGTCACCATGAAAATCTATAATAGATTTTTCAAGATATCCTCTCATATAATCATTTTTCCTAACATTTCTTTGTAAAATCTTGAAATTTTCAATTTCAGTTTTTGCGCTTAAATGCACGGTGACCCCCAAAATTTATTTTATTTTTTGAACAATAGTACAATTATGTTTCTACACAGAAAATTTCACAAAAATTCTATAATAGGAAAATAATACCCTGCAGACACCTTAAATCCATTTCCATTTAAATTCATTTTTTTATATATTTTTTAATCAAAGTAAGTTAAATAAAAATAACATGAAGTGGGGGTATCATTCATCAGAAATCCGTTTGTGTCAGTTTAGCGTCCGTTTGCGCTACAATATATTTTCTACAAATAGATTGTAGAACCAATCTAAGGAACTTGACTTGCATTGTTTTTCTTGATCTGTCCTAAATCCTTTTGCGCCCACTTGGACATCAGCTGCCCCATTTATTATTTTCTATCCATATACCGTAGGGTCTGAAGGATTTAAAGATTCAATCTTCATAGAGATGGAGGAATGATGTTTAAATGATAAGTTTATTCTGAACAACCTGGTACACATATACAATATTACGCAGAATATTATAAAATAACAGTGAAGCACTCTAGCCAAATAAAGAGAAATGGTTTTTAAAGATATTTATCAAAATTCTAACCCCTTAAAAATACTACGTCTTCAATCCGTGTGTGGCACTTGGTAGATGCCTCTGACACATTCCCCGTTTCCCTTCTTTTTTCTGTTCTTAGAACAACTTGATTTGGCGTCCTTTTTTTATTGGGGGGGGGGGTATTTTTGGTCATGGGTACTTCTTTTCTGATTATTGTTTGGATTATGGCTTTCCATATTATTTGATACTAATGCTTCTGATGAGAGGTAATCCTTGAAATACGTGTACAGCATAACAAAATTTACTGTTTATTACGCAACTTTGGTAGTTTTGTTCTAATATGTGATGGACACTATTATTGGGTTATAGAATGGGATTTTCATATTGGTCCTGTATTATGTCCAGGGACAGTCGTATTGGGCCGAGGACAGCCGTATTGGGCCGAGGCAACACCGAGGCCAATACGACTGTCCGAGGACAAAATAGAGGACCAATGTGAAAAATAGCAATCTATGACGCCTTTATTAAATAGTTATGTAAAACTATGGAATCAATGGCAGCAAAATGGCAGCAAAATTGGCAAAGGACTTGTCAGTCAAGTTTTATGTTTACTTTCCTCTATTGTTAAGTTTATTTTTCCTTTATTCTTCACTCTATTTTTCACTTATTCTAAGTTTATTTTTCACTTTAATCACTTGACAAATAAATCATCCCTTTTTTAAGGGAAAGTTGGGCCTAATAACAAAACGACAAAACAAAGTCCAGGAGGCAAATAGTCAAAGCAAGTGGAAATTCACAGGAAAACTGAAAGCCGGTGGTCTTTGGCATGCCATAAAACCGGTTTAACCCACCATTTTTTTAAATGCCTAAACCAAGTCAGGATCATTGCTATAGACAACTTTCCGGTGGTTTCCACCTGATTTCAATTTTATGTCTCATGGCCTTCTGTTCGTGACAACTCCGTCCGGTAATTTTGTTATTACTCAAATTTTGTAGAAACGGTGGGTTAAACCGTATTTTTTGTATTTTTTTTGTTTTGTTTTTTATTTTGTTTTTGTTTTTGTTTTTGTTTTTTGTTTGTTTTTTTTTGCGCACGCGTCAAACCCCTCTTTAACTGCGGTAATGTACAGAAAAAACTCAACAGCAATAGCTTTTGAAAAGTCATGTACAATAAAATGAAATTATCATTTCAGTTTTAAGTAGTCAATGTATCTTGAATCAGTGTTTGCACCGAAAATTCAATTTTTTCCACATGGGACTGATATCTACTAACAAATTTTTAAATGATCGTATGAAACGGAATTTTTGAACCCTCGATATATAAGGCGGTCAACTATGTCTAGTGAGAGAGTCTGCAAAGTTTGTGCTAGCTCTCGCATAACAAATCAGCTATGAAACATACACGCCGTGAGCAGAAGTTTGAATATTACTTTCTTTGTTAAGGAAATCGATAATTTGGAAATCAAAATATTCTTTTTTAATATTTGCGATTTTAGGGGCCAATTTCCTATAACCCATCATACATTCTCTTTTGTGCAATGTCTATTTTCCAAATCGTGAAATGACAAGATACAATTGTATACATATTATTGTACACGACGCATTCGAGTGGCGCATATTGCGAAACAAGAGTCGGAAGTCGAATTGACTTGATTTTTAAGCTGGAATATTTGGCCTTTCCTTTGTAACGTCATAATAGATTGACATACACTTTCCCGAGAGTTAGCTCTCGTAAATATCATCCATTTGTAAACTATATGAAATATCTATCTTAATCAAACGGTGACAAATAATTTTTTTTATCTCAACATATAACTCAAGTGTATATCTCTGAAATATCAAATATCAAAAGTATCTGATGTCATATGAAAGCTAAACATTAAGCATGTTCTCACAGTTCCCTATATATATATATTCTTTTTTAGATATTGCTGAATTTGGCTTGATTTTCAAAGTCTAATTACAGGAAAAAGTGATCGGTGACACATAATTTTTATTTTATTTTTTGAAAAATGGGCTAAGAACTACAATATATCTTAAAATAAAAAAACAAATATGTCTGAAATTAAATAGGCTTGATCTATCTTATGTCATCTGCAGATTGAAAGCCAAATATTGCATTGTAATTCTCAAACGTTTGACAAATTATATCAACGAACAAACTGAAATTACAGTAAACAATAAAAAGATATACATCAGCTCATTAATTTTGTACAAGATTTATTACACGTATAAATTCAAGACAATTAAAATGAATACCTAACAAAAACCTTTTTTTTTCTTGATGGGTAGAATATGGGACAAATTGCGTAAATATCACGAATTGATATGAACGAAGGAAAATTAACCTACATTAAATTATAAGAATGTTTAAAAGGGAAGGGAGGATGTTTTTTTTTCTTTTGTACAATACTTTGTTTGTTTGTTGTTTTTTTTTATTATTGAACTTTCTTTTTTTCTATTTCGTAGTTTTTTTTTTATTCAATTGTCATAATTTTTGTTTATTATATGTAAATCTTATCATGCCATTTTGATATTTCATTTGCAAGTCAATGTGGATGGAATCATGGATTTTGCAAGAAATAACGTTAAAAACAAAAACAAAAAATCTTTGTAGGGAATAAAAACCTACACATCCATTTTGGAATGACTACAACCCAAACCAAGGTTGCAACTTGTTCTTAGGAAATAGTTCAAATACGCAAGTCTCTTGTAGAAAGATATTAAACTGATTCAATATTCTTGTTTTAACTTTATACTGGGATGATCATTTCTTTTTACTGTCTACGACCTTTCAATACTAATTGATGTCGAGTTGCTGCCGGACACTGCATTAATTTAAAATGAGGTTTGGCACGCAATAAAACTGGTTTGTGCAACCATTTCTTTTGAATTGCCTGTACATGTACCAAGTCAGGGCCATTGCGGTCGACAATTTAACCAGTATTTTTCCACCTTGTTTTTTTTTGGGGGGGTGTTTGTTTGTATGTCTGTTTTTTTGTTTGTTTGTCTGTTTGTTTGTTTGTTTGTTTTTTATTTTGTTTTTGTTTTTTTTTGCCTCTTCCCTTCAGTAATCCCATGAGTTTGTGCATCACAATAAATAATGAAAACAAAGACAAAGTTTCTCCTTTTTAGAATTGAGATTTTTTTTTGTTGAATTTTCCATCCAAATGTTGTTTTAAAATCTCAAAATCAATTTCATTTTGAAGTAAGTCAGAACCGAACCGTAAATCAAAGGAATGAACAATCCAAGGACAATGGCAACATCGAACACACTAAGAAAAAAGGACACCACTTGAGTACGGGACAAAAAAGAAAAATGAAGACACACATACAGATAAACAACACGGACCCAATAAAAACCATGGGTGAGATCAAGTGTAACGGTAGAGTAAGCATCTCTTGTTTCTTATAAGACACCCGGCGTGTTGAATATGTCAACTCCGGTAATAAGTCAAATCCGATGGAGGAAAAACAAATTTTAGTTGCAGAGGGAAAGATCTGTTGTCATCTGGGAAACAGATATCCCATAGCGATCCACATGATCGTGATGTTGAAAGTTTATTATTTTATAGTAATAAACAAAGCGGGACCCTTAATACTTGCCACTTAATACAAACTTATATACATGTACAACTTTATGTCCTAAATATATGGAGATGTGGATAACATGTCGAATTTTTTTATTATCACACTATATGCCTGAAATATTTTACACTTTCTTAAATTGAAATATATGTAATATTGAACAATTGGGTCGATCAGCGAAGTAAGAGCTAGAATTACTTTGAAAATATCTTGACAACGCGGATGCATGATCGTGCAGAGTTTTACAGTACATTTTTAATGACTATGGACCTTGCAATACTTAGAAAAGTAATTTATTCATTTTTATATAAAGTGCTGGTCATAGCTAACAATATCTGGTCATAGCTAACAATAGGGTGACGTTCAAGTACTTGATAAAATTCGAACTATTAAATGACCCCGGAAGGTCAAAGAAAGCATATCTAGTTTGGAAAGTGTAATAAAATAGAGAAATATAACACATATCTTTTATTTAAACAACATTGAGGTAATGATAAACGGGCACTGTAAAAAGCAAGATTTGACCTGAAAGACTCCTACACTCATATACAAATGTATTTATCCATGATTAAAAACCTATTTTCCCAAATGACAACAGATCCTTCTCTTTGCAACTATTTACCGGATTTGACTTTACTACCAGAGTTGGCATGTTCAACACGGCGGGTGTCTTATAAGAAGCATTGATGCTTATTCTAACGGTGCGCTTGATTTCATTCATGATTTTTTATTGGGTCCGAGTTGTTCAATTTTTGTACATGAGTTTTCATTTTTCTTTTCTGTGCCATGTTCATTTGTGTATTCGTTTCTTTGTTTTCCAATGTTGTCATTGTCCTTGGAATGTTCGTTTTAGACTGACGGTTCGGTTCTCACTTACTTTCCCAAAGCAGTTGTTTCAAAAGAACATATCATTTCAAGATTGCCAAAAGGTGTGTTGATTAGACGCGGCTCACATATGAGCCTGTATTGCTCACTTGGTAGCTACTGCTCAAATAAGATAACTTTAAAGATTACCTTGCCCAATTTATTGTGACGGAAATCGTTAGAATGTCTTTTTCTAAGTCGGATATAATTCATTATGTATTAATAGATAGTTAATTGTGTATTTATGATTATTCAGATGCTCTTGAATAATCCATGTAGTTATGAACACGGCTCTATTATTGCCCATGGTCCTATAAATTTACACACGACTGCCTAATTTTGCACAAGACACCTAGAAAATAAAATAGTATAAAAGGAATGGAAAACTCAATCAAAGAGCATAGACTTTACGGTTGGTTCCAAATGTCAACAAATAGGACAAGAGTATAACATTGTGAGTGACATTATTCTTATTAAAATATAATTATCAAATAGTTCATGGCAATGAGGGACATATGGTAGTTTATGGACCGAGTGGTCACCCAAAAAATAGTATATGGACCGAAGCGAAGCTGAGGTCCATATAGTATTTTTGGGGTGACCACAAGGTTCATAAACTGCCATTTGGCCCGAATTGACATGAACTATTTGAATTATTATACTATAATTCCAGAAATGTATACCAGTTTCTTTTTTCTTCTTTTTTTTCACTCAAAAGTTTCATGGTTAAAATATTATCTTAAAATGGATTAAATAAATTACTTGTGATGATTCGTTCAAAACGCAACAAATAATACTTAATGTTGTCTCCTTGACATTTGCCCCATTTCCTTTCTTTTTCATATTAAAAGACTGTACAATTTACTTTTGTGAATTAGAATAAAACACCTTATATAGCTCGTTGCAAAGTATCATAAATAATTGTGACGTGACAATATATTATATGGACCGGCTGCCGGTCAATATACTGTTATATGGACCAGCAGTGTTAACAAAGCAAAATAGGACAAATATAATGGGAAAGTATAATATTAAGTTATATTAAGATTATTGAGTAAATGCTCAGTTGGCAGCCGGTCAACTGAGCACAAGTCAAGTGAGCAGAGTCTCGTTGAGAGAATAGCCCGTTTACAACTATTTGGTTTCCTTTGAATTACATCCAAACATTTGGTTTTACTTAGCAAACTCAGTTCATTTTTGTATCAGTTTTTCTTGCACTGACATGGAGGTGTAGGTCAACTCAGATTTGGTGCGAATCCCTAGAAAATTATGTAACGGACTCATTTTTAGAAAATATTGTTATTAAGTATTTTGGCTCAGTACACGTGACATTATATTCAAATGAACTATAAATAAACGAAACCATTGATACACCATCATCAGCATCATACTTACACAGTGCATCTTTATATTGATGACTCCTGTCTCTTTCCATTTCGACTTTCCGACAGTGAAATTCCTGCATTTAAGGAGGTAGACCTGTGTGAGCCTAAAATTTTCCACTCATTCAATAATTTTAGTATTGAAACTTTACATGTTCATGTCCACTTTAAGCAATTTCAAGAAATTTTACCGTTCTGTTCTCTGTTTAGTGGTCATCAAAGATACCCCGTTTCCTCATATTAGTCCGTTCATGACTAGATTTTAGTCTTTAAAATGAGCTCGAATTAAAATTGTATTTAACAAAAAAGATGTTGATGACTTTAATTTCATTATTTCTACAAGATCATGTCTGTTGGACAAAAGTATGACGTCATTATAAGTGGATCGTGGTTGTAGCTCAATTTTAGAAATAACAGATCTCTCTCCTTGCTTTATTTACCAGTAATTAAATTGAGGTACTTTTATACACGGCCCAAGATACAAAAAAAAAAACTGACGCAATATACATTTATATCTATGTCAAAACTTTAAACCCAAAGTTTTCATAAACAAGAAAAGGCAATGACCATTTTATAATGAAAGAAAACTGAAAAAGTAAATAGACAGAAGAAATCTTTTATTGAGCTTAAATAGGGGATAGTTAAATTAATATGTATGGTATATTAAAGATGTGTGCGAGTTACAACTCAAGCCAGTATAGGCAGCAACTAGAAATTGTGCAAGTGACGGGAAGAACTTTATCACTGAAAGCGGACGGAGCGTCAAAAAGGGAATTCCAGGTCGTTTATTCCTGGACATCGTTAAGTCAAATAAATTAGTTTGTGAACTATATCATACCAACTTTGAAAATGATCCGAACAAAATTTGTAATTCTTGTATAGAAAAATGGGTAATGTGAATGCTATTTTCTTTGACAAATGTCATTAATTTGTAGTAAATCAAAGTGAAGATTGAAAATTCGATAAAGATGTGAAAATCTTTATTTATTTATTTTATATTTTTTTTTTTGCAAAACAAAAAACAAAAAAAAAACAAACAATAAAAAAAAATCGTGATTTTTAAGATTTAATTGATGAAAAACTTTAAAAGTTGAAAATTGAAGAAAGTAATCATTATCATGGTATTTTTATGAACTGTGAAAAAATCTGTAGTCGGTCGGATAAGTGGTTATACTCGTGCTTCGAGAACATTATTTTAAATGAATATGATCCTTAACTCTTATGCCCAGTACAATGCTGTCAAAATCTTTAATTTGACTATAAACTTTATGTTCATTATTTTTGTGCTTTAATTGTACGTATAGGATTACTAGGTTTGAGATAAGCCCCCTAAAACCTTTAGGCTAGGTTTTAGAGTACCAAATCTGAATATGATCCTTTTGTCCGACGTTCTACGATTTTCCTGGCCTCCATGCATTCAGATACAGAGGAATTATTTGCAAATTGCAAATTGCGAACGAATGCTTGGAGGAGTGGAACAAACCGATTGGGATCACCTTTCTTCTCAGGCATGTACGTAAGAATTTCAAATGGCTACTGTTCGTACCTAATCTTATTTATCAAATTAATACATATCTTTTTTACTTTTTTTCAAAATTTATTCAGAACAAGTCGGTCTATTGCATTGCCAAGAACTATTGCACTGTGCAATAGTCTTCTTGACAAGTCTATTGCACTGACCTCATGGTGACCTTATTCCCAGCATGCTGATTGTATTCCAATAATCTACATAGACGTGACTGTGATTAATTGTATTCAGTCGCTGTTTAAGAATAACACTTGGCTGCATCAAGATTTGATGGCCTCGTGCAATAAAATACTTGATCATTCCCATTACCTCAGAACAAATATTCTCGTCTATTGCATCCAACCCATTAATAAATGTCTATTATTGCACGGAGACCAAGTTAGAATAGAGACAAACGTTATTCAATTTTGATACTATAAAAACTAGGGGTTAAAACGTAAAACAGTCAATTTGTGTCTAAATATGTGTGTGGGGTTTTCTCACCGTTCACTGAAGATCTTATGGTGTCTTTGAGTTATTACTCTCCTTTGGGTCGTTGTCTCTTTGACACATTCCCCGTTTCCCTTCTTTTTTTTTTTGGTGTATGATATTCATAGGCCATTTTGTTACTGTACTATAGTGTACCAGCTATGTCAAAGATATACCCGTATTCTACCTAAGCACTTTAATACGACCTTCTACAATCTCAGAGTGAAAGGTGAACTGCCGAAATATCGATTGATTTTTTAAGAGCTTCATTCTGTATTTTTTGTTCCCCTACTTCGATGTAACCAGTTTTTGCTGTTTTAGATTTTAGATTCAACCAATATAAACAGCTCACTTATTCATATTTCTCTATACGTTTATTTTGACCTTGAGAGCTGTTTTGCAACACATACTTGTTCTCTATACATATGAAATAGTCCAATATGCAGTTGGACTGACTCCTATTGATCTCTCATATACATTCAATGAAAGGATAAGGAGAAAATGCACATAAGACATTTCTCTACAAATACATATACGTAGGAAAAACCAAGCAATTCAACAACGCTTTTATTGTTGTTCTTCATCTTCAAGTCACCATGAAGCCTTCAACATGCCTAATAGTAAGTTCAAGACGGCCCCTAGCATCGGTTTAGGTGGAATTCCTTTCTTATTTACTATCTTGCCACATACATGTCTTATTTATCCCATGAATGCGGGATCGTCAACAAACATAAAATTTATTGGAAAAGCGCTCTTATATTAACTGTTATTCTTTACCCTACAAAAGCGCTCTTACATTCACTGTTTTTCTTTATCCTACAAAGGCGCTCTTACATTCACTGTTACTCTTTATCCCAAAAAGCGCTCTTACATTCACTGTTATTCTTTTTTCTACAAAAGCGCTCTTACATTCACTGTTATTCTTTACCCTACAAAAGCGCTCTTACATTCACTGTTATTCTTTATCCTACAAAAGACCTCTTACATTCACTGTTATTCTTTATCCTACAAAAGCGCTCTTACATTCATAGTTATTCTTTATCCTACAAAAGCGCTCTAACATTCATTGTTATTCTTTATCCTACAAAAGCGCGCTTACATATACTGTTATTCTTTATCCTACAAAAGCGCTCTTACATTCATTGTTATTCTTTATCCTACAAAAGCGCTCTAACATTCATTGTTATTCTTTATCCTACAAAAGCGCTCTTACATTCACTGTTATTCTTTATCCTACAAAAGCGCTCTTACATTCAATGTTATTCTTTATCCTACAAAAGCGCTCTTACATTCACTGATATTCTTTATCCTACAAAAGCGCGCTTACATTCATTGTTATTCTTTACCTGACAAAAGCACTGGTGTCCTTAGCCAGTGGACAGATACTACCTACAGATAAGCATAGGCCGCTAATTATTCGATTGTAAGAAACTTTGAATTATAAAATAATGAAATATTGACACTATAAACAGGTGATAAGAATAATATTTGGAAATTACAAAAAATAATAAAATGTCAAAATTTGAAAGTATGATTGTATATCATGGGATGTTGTCTCCTTGACATTTACCCCATTTCCTTTCTTTTCCATATGAGAAATTCTCTCAACAAACAAGTACACCAAAACTGTAATAAAAAGACAGCATACATCTCTTGCACTCGGAATCGTTTTTTACGGAATCCACACTACAGAAGAGACAAACTCCATTCTTGAATAAACTGTGAAAGGATATGGAGAAAATGCAATTGAGACAGTCTCTATAAATACATGGTAAAACGAAGAAATGGAACAACGCTTTTATTGTAGTTCTTAATCTTGAAATTACCATGAAGCCTACAAAAATGAGCTTTTCACAACTCATGCAAGTTCAAGACGGTCCCTAGCACCACATGCCTATATTTCTCTATATTTCTATATTAATCAATATATCAGGAGTCAATTTGTTCAGAATTTTAATACATCTGCATGAACTATTTTTTCACATACAGAATGATTTACAATTCCATCTGGTATACAGCAAAATGGACATTTATAGCTATCATTTTTTTATTTTCAGGAAGGAAAATGTGCCTATATAGTGATACTGATGGCAGTGTATTGGATTACAGAAGCTTTACCCATTGCAGTTACAGCATTGTTACCTATAATATTAACTCCGATTGTTGGCCTTGGAAGTGCAAAGGATGTTTCAAAACAATATTTTAACGTAAGCATAATACCAACCGAATGAAGGTTTCATGGTGTAGGAAAATTTTGCCATTTTTGGCGCATAATTTAAGGGAAAATTGAGAAAAAGTGGAATGAAATAATCTATGACAATTTTTTTTCTCGAAAAACATCGGAAGCGCCCTTTTCTTGGTTACTGTTACATTCGGTATTATTTATTGTAAGGGGAAACGTCTGTTTTTTCTAAAACTGGCAAATGGCATTGAAACAATTATTTTTTTGCTGTATGATAAAAAATATTTTAATTGGTCTGCATCGAAAAGACATAAGTTAGTCAATGGTGTAGTCAATGGTCATATGAAGGAATTAAATCACAGTAACATCGGTATATTTCCCCATCAGCATGCAAATACAAATTTAAAAACGAACTCAATAGGAACTCTTAGTACCACGCATGTATAAGTGTTGGTCATATTAAAGCTCATTACATGATACAATCTTACAACAGTATGTAGAGTGGTTAACCACCTGGATTGGGCAAAGTCAAAATAAAAACGAAAATAAGAAGACATCTGAATTTAAAAGATAATAAAGGGGTAAAACAGCCAAATATTTCGACATGTGATGTCTTTTTCTAGGGTAAAGTAAAAATACAAATCACGTGTAAATACGCTGGAAGAAAATGAGAAACTAAAAACCTGTATTGGATAGGTGTGCAGCGAGCCGAGAAATTTGATAAATTTTGCCAATCTTTAACACATTCACAAAAAGATGATTGAAATGTTGGGGTCGTGAAACAAAAAATGGTAAGGGACAGGAAAGGACCGGAAATTTAGTGAAAATGAGTATGGAAGACAAGAATTTAAAAGACAAAATGTGGGAAAATGGACCAAAAATGAAAAAAATGCAGGATAAACCAGCTCACTTATGGGTGAGTCTATTATTGGATGCAATATGTGAAGTATCAGAACAAAACTTCTATTATTTTTTTTATCGGTAATTAACTACATAATTTGAAAGAACACATTTTAAAAAATGAAAATCAATTTTCAAGAAATCGGTGGAATTCGCCTTTGATTAATTTTGAAAAAAATACGATCCTTACGTTTTTTTTTTACATATTTTATGAAAGGATATGGAGTAAATGAACATGAGACCATAACGCATATGTTAACTCCAACTGCATTTAATAATTTTAATGAGCTGTATGGCCATTTTGGACATTAATTCCTCATAAGCAGCACTAGAACCCAAACAAAGGAAATGTATTTTTCTTTGTTTACATTGATTTGCTGATTGGCAAAGTAGGCTTGGCCTAGGATACTTTTTGTAAATATTTTTGCGTATTTGGAAAGTAGCAAATACTGAAAATATTTGCTTTGCAAGATCAAAGGAAACTCATACAAATTAAAGATAAATAAATTTACATGAACTGCTTAGGTACAAACAAAATGTACGTTTTGCGTGCAAAGTTGACATTTTTATATGTGAAACCTGCACACTGAGTTTACATTTTGATATGTACAATCTGCACGCTGAGTTGACATTTTTATATGTGAAACCAAACTACTTCTTGGAGTCATACTGTTAATTATTTTCAGTAATGAGCCTAGATTTTCTTGTATTGTTAATATCAGAACTATTTTACTAAGTTGACCTTGGCTAATTCACTGCAGAATTTTCCATTGGCTGATGACGTGAATACCGTTTAAGGTAAGCCCCGACCAACCATTTCAAATATGTAAAAACGTGTGTTGTAAAAACCACAAATCTCCGCGATTTAACAGACGAACGGAAAACCCGGTAATATCAAATGGTCTAACAGCTATAAAGAGTCCTTGTACTCTCTTGCGTTGGACTACCCATCCTTGCTGACATACTAGCCTTGTGATTTTCTCTGCATAGTACCAATTAATATGACGAGATAGCACTAATTTTTTTTAGTATTTACGTGCACAGTAGGCCATATCAATGTAATTATCAGATTGTTCATCCATGGTCACCAAAAAATACGAGGCAGGCGAAAAATTAATTTTTTTATTGTATCCGACCTTTTAACCAAATATGAATCAGACAAAAATAAAGGTCTTCAATGGACATTTAACAAGCAATGTTAACATTTGTGTAAAACCATGCCTTGTTGGTTCTGGAGACTGCTCTTTCCTAGAATTAAAGTAAAAGCGAAACTGAAATAGTTTTATTTTTTTAATGGGGCGGGCGGGGATGGCAATCTTAAAATTAACTTCACGTCCCCCCTTCTTCTTCTTCCGCGGTAAGGTCAGGAGTCATATATGACTGTAGAATTGACCTGTGGTAGGATTGATAGTCACTTCTCCCAAGCTGCATATACATTTAAAATCCAAGATATATACAGTTAAAACTATTTACACTGAGAGAAATGACTTAGGCTGTGGTCAAGGTCAAGTTGGCTAACTTGGTCTTGAATTCATCCGGTTCTGTACAGTCACTGATGGTCGTAGGTAGAGAGTTCCAGTCCTGAATCGTACGAGGGAAAAAGGTGTTCTTATAAAGAGTACTGCCTGAGTGGTGTTGATGCAGTCTGTTGGCCGCTCTGGTTCTGCGGTCAGTAGTATTGACAAGGTCATCTGCTTCTGGGATGCGGACTATTCCATGGATGATCTTAAACATCATGATGAGGCGCAATTTCTTGCGACGGTCACTTAAGGACTCCCATCCCAGAGTGGATATCATTTTGGTGACGCATCCGGGCGTTCTGTCTCTATAGTCATTGTGCACGAAGCGTGCAGCCCTTCTCTGGACTTTGTCAAGACGGTTGATCTGATCTGCCAAATGGGGATCCCATGCTGCTGTAGCATACTCCAGTGTAGGGCGAACCATGCAAGTGTGGGTCCTTTCCCGTACTGCTTTGTTGCAATCTCTGAAGTTCCGTCGTAAGAAGCCTAAAGTTCTTGACGCCTTTGCTGCTGTGGTGTCTACATGTTTTCGCCAGCTGAGTTCATCACTAAGGGTTACTCCTAAGTACTTTCTGCTGTCTACCACTTGGAGTTTTAGACCATGAAGATAGTAGTTGGTTTCCAGTATGTTGGACTTGTTGAGGTTAATCCGGATGACTGTGCATTTTTCCGGGTGAAAACTCATCTGCCCTTTTGATTCCCAAGTCTCAAGTGCAGTGAGGTCTTGCTATAGTTCATGTGCATCGTGTTGATTCCTGATGTGTTTGTACATAAGGCTATCATCCGCAAACAGGCGGACTGTTGACGATGACAATGCTTCCGGTAAGTCGTTAATGTAGATCAAGAATAATAATGGTCCAAGGACCGTGCCTTGAGGGACGCCGGAAAGCACCTCCAGTTTTGACGACTTGCAACCTTCTACTAATACTTGTTGACTTCTTGATGATAGGAAGGAAGATATCCATCTGAGTGTATTTCCGCGAATGCCATAAAAATCAAGT
>MJUU01013552.1:14381-28965 GCA_002080025.1 Modiolus philippinarum | reverse complement strand
GCTATAGAACATTGGAATATACACAAAAGATTAGCATTGAGAATTCTTCTGTTTGTTGGATCCGAACCAAGATGGTAATTATTAACCGTATTTAATGATATCATTTTACACTTTGTATGGATAAAGTAATAAGCTTTTTCATCACGTGTCGTCCGTTGTCCAGACGTCCGTTGTAGTCTTAAAAATCAAAGATTTCCTTTGAAACTAGAAGGCCAGTTTGAACCAAAGCTGGTCACAACCTACCCAAGATTGCTTCAAGCGGAGAACATAATTTTAAATTTGAATCTTTTCGGAAAACACTGAAACTAAATAACTAATAGGAAGCACACTTAGCGAAAAATGTCCTGAGCTAACACCTTTAAAAACGTATGCAGCAAGTCTGAATCTTATTATATTGACTCCTAGTGTGCCGGGAACATAGTTAAACATTGAACTCTATAGGAAAGCATTCAATTATCTTTCCCTCTGAAACCACAAAGTCAATTAGAAACACACTTAGTCGCAATGGTTGTTCGAGTGTTCCCATTAATAGGTGTGTCCGGCAAGTTAACATCCAATCATAACTAGCTGGGAACGGAGAACATACATTTAGCTATAAGACCTTAGTGGAAAACACATATAAATAACAAAATATCAAAGTTACTGTTAATTTATTTTCTGCATATGCACATTTCGACAACTTATGTCTCTTCAGTGCAGATCAAACCAAAACATTTTGAAGTCCATTAACCGAAAAAACGTGTCAAAGCTGATAGAGAACTAAAAAGCAAAATGAGCTATATAAAAGAGCCAAAATTCAGCTAAGGACTGATATATTCTTGAGGGAGACACTCCTCACTTTTAGAACAAAATTTAAGCAAAATGATCTATACAGAAAAGCCAAAATTTAGCTACGGACTGAGTAATTCTTAAGAGAGTTACTCCTATCTTTCAAACAAAATTTTGTAAAATATAAATATTTTGTCACTTTAAATAGTGGGTTAACAGGAACTACACTTTCATACAACAGTATACCTATCTAGTTCCGTCTAAAAAATCATGTATGTTAATATCTGCTCAGTCGGTTCTTCATACAAGATGGGCACCGGGTTCTTCATCCAGGATGGTCACCGGAAAGGAATCTTATCACGTGTACACATTCAAAGAAGGAAAATGTTTGTTCATTTTGAACCAAATTTGTGACCGTAGTTGTCACTTGACCCCTTAAAAAATATCTGACAAGTCTACACCTTATCCAAGAAAGCTCTAAACCGGAAACATATTTTGATATGAGACCCTATTGAATAGAATTACACAAGTTGAGGGAGCACTACTTTATCTTCTATATTATCACCTTGTATCATCCGTACACAGGATATAAGTACCAGGACTAATTTTCGTTTAAATTTCAATGAAATATACCATAAGTGTACGGGGGTACCAGTGTAAACCAGTGTATAGCTACGTAGTAGCTGCATACTGGATTCACGAATTCTAATGGTAACCGTCATTGAAATTAAAACGAAAAACCAGTCTTGGTACCTATATCCTGTGTACGGATGATACACGGTGATTATGGGATTAATTGTTTGCAATTGTCTTTCATTAGGACACATTTGTCACTCAATCACTTGAATTTGTTTGAACGGTGGCTTACATTGTTTGCTCAGGTTGACTGTAGTTTCCAGTCTAACTGTTCTTAATAATGCAGCTTATGTGGGCCCATTGCAACATTATCCATGCTTAATCGCCCACAAGCCATTGTTCTTACTTATATGATCTGTGTCTCCAGTCATAGGAGGCTGAATTCATCGAAGGGCTACTTAAAATAAAGATAAAAAATTCAGCCTCCGATATATATGATATTTTATCACTAAACAACCCTCGCTTTGGTGATTTTCTTCATCTCATCTATCCAAAAAAAGAGCTCAAAATTAAGGATAATACAGATACTTTCACATCACCTTCATTCTTTGACCTTCATGTTGAAATTGATAACAGAGGTACACTAGAAACTAGGATGTATGACAAACGTGATGATTTCAACTTTCCAATAATCAACTTCCTTTATCTTTGTAACAACATTGCAAAAGCGTCAGTATAAAATTTTGGAGTTAATATCGCCCAACTCATTTGCAAATCAATGTTCTGTGGTCGATACAATCACTACCTTTATAGAGCCCGGTTGCTTACAAATAGGCTACTTAAGCAAGTAAACTGTAAACGTGGAAATTTTCGCTTATTTCGCGTTTGGGAATTTCACGCGAATATAACCACTACGCGAATAGTTTTAATAACAAATGTTTTACATTCAAATTTTGAAGATCAGCGAATACTATAACCACGCGAAAGGTTCGGGTATCACAATTCGCGAAATTAACCCCTGCGAATATAACCACGTTTACAGTACTTGAAGTCATCACTACAGAAATTTTACGGTCGAAATCACGATCTTGTGGACCGCTATGGGATATCTCTTACCCAGATGACAAAATCTTTCTCTCTACAGCTAAAATGTTTTTCTTCTACCGGAATTCGACTCCACTACCTTGTTGACATGTTCAGATGCTTACTCTACCGGTGCAACTGATCTCGCCCATGGTTTTTAATGCTCCATGTTGTTCATCTTTGTATGTGTGTGTGTCTTCATTTTTCTTTTCTGTGCCGTACTCGAGTTATGTCTTTGTTTCTTTGTTTTTGCGATTTTGCCATTGTCCTCGGATTATTCGTTAAAGAATGAAGGTTCGGTTCTCACTTAATTTCATTCTAGGATCAAAAACTGTAAACATCTTAACTGCACAAATAGGGTATAACAATGTAATCTTGAACCTTTCAAGAAACACATTTCATGAGACATTAGAATCTTAGTTACATGCATAATACAATGAATAATCAAAATAAAGTAAAATGATTAAAAGAAAAAAAATCACTACAGAATACGTAAATGCTTTTTATAAAACAGGTAGGAAAAAATTCTGATCGACAAGAGTATTGGATTTTCTTTTATTCCGCAGGTTGATGTTGGGGCTTATGTCAGCAACATGGTTTTTGTCTATGTGGGTCAGTAATACGGCAACAACTGCCATGATGATACCGATTGCCAACGCCATACTGCTACAGCTGAAAGAGGCAAAGAAAGCTAAATTAGCAGGAGTTGTTATCGAAAATGGTTAGTTTATTTCAAATATGTCCACAACGGTTGTGTAAGCAATTGTCATCGGAGCAAAAATCACCTTCAGAAGAGCCTGGCATAGCAGACAGAAATTCAATAGGAATTATTAGTTACATGTTTCTTTGAATGTATAAAATGAAGGTACTTTTTTGGCAAAATGTTTAAATTAATTAAATTAAAAATCAACCGAGTCAAGATCTTTTCATGTCTAATAATCTATTTTGAGTTACTTTTGTTTATTATCGTTCCACAATCGAACAAAATACATTTCACATATGAACCCGAAATACCAAATAAAATTGGCTTCAAAAGTAACGATTTGACTAAGTAATTTCTACCAGTTCTATGCTCCATTGCGACGTTTTGCATTTCCGCAAATAGACCACTTTCATGTTTATTTCTTATCCCGACTTTGGCTCCGTTTTTATAACGTTTTCCACAAAGGGAAGTAACCTACTGACCCGACAGTCAGGTTTACGGTTCCATTGTAATAAGGGACAGCAGTAGATTTTGAATACATGGGTATCTGTCACTGGACTAGGGGTAATATCTCGATTGTCTTTAAATAAATTATTTCAAGCTATTCGGGTACTTACCACTCTGAAAATCGTAACCGTTGCCAGAGAAAATATTTACTGACCGTCCTTTCCCTAATGAGACCGAAAACCAGAATGACGGGTGTTAGCGAGTGACGTCCGTTTGAAAAACATGCTAAATTAGCAGTCATCCCGTAAATATGAAATTCGTATATTGGCATTACGTTTCCGGAAAAAAGATATTACGTTTCCGGAAAAAATAGTTTACCTTTCCGGAAAAAATATATATTACATTTCCAGAAAAAAATTACGTTTCCGAAAAAGAAATATCTTACCATTGTATAATATTTTGCGACTTTTTATCTACAATTTTAAGCTTATACAAAAAAAAAGACTGCCGCTACATGGTCCAATAAATTTTGAAAGCGAAACTTTTTTTCTTTCTTTGAATGAACTCGTGACATTCGCAAAAACATGAAACAGGAACTATCATTGTCCACAAATATATATTGTTTTGATACATTTTTTTCAGAACTTTAATTTTGTGGATCAAAAAGGAGATCATATCTGACCATTATATGTTAACCTCATACTTGTATTAAATTCCAGGGTGAACACATTCAGAATTTTAACTGGATTTATTAGTGAAGTCTTATTGAAACTAATCCCAATAGTGTAGATCCATCCAGTACATTCATGCACAACTTTGACGATCATATATTTGTTAAATTTATTTAGCCATTATAAATCATATTGAAATAGTTATGAAAGCTATCTGATTAACCTGGTAAATTTTAGGAAACGTATTTGCATGAAAATTTCCGGAAACGTAAACTTTTTATTTGCGGAAACGTAATAATTAACATTTGAAAAATTTGCGGAAAAGTGATACGCTCCTCCATTGGCACATGTCACAACCCTTAAAATGAGCGTCATTTCATAAGGCTAATGTTGTATCATGTCCGATTAAATTTTCCATTAAATACAAAACAAACATTAAAAAACAAAACAAAAGTATAAAACACAAACAATATTTCATCTGTAGCAAACACTTATATCAAAAATTACAATTTGCATCTCTAAAACTCAAAATAAATTATCTGAATTGAGACAGTTATGATAATGTCCTTTTATTCGGTCACCAGTTAATAGTACGGGTTTGGCATTAGAAAGCTGAAATTTTGAACCACTCTATTCAAACCTGAATTAAAGTTCTTGACATCTCAATACCAGTTCAGTAATGGACCCTAATGTATGTGCTTTCTGAAAAGAACATGAAATATTTTTAACTGAATCTAATCTAACTCACTGAAGCGTCATCAAGATGGCTACTTTTGCACAAATGTGGTTGGTTCACCTGCTTAGATTTCGTTTAGCGTTTCGCACTGTGTCAAGCACACATTGATTTTTTTTAACCCGTTTTCAAGTACATCAGTTATTCTGTGAGAGTAATTTGCAAGCCCTCTTGCATATTCTATATAGGTGATGGCCATATACCCGGCAGATAGTGGTTTAGTCCGGAATGAAAATATATAAATAATCAAAAGTGCATTTGGATTAATATTCTCCTTAAAATGCTTCTAGAATAATTCATAGAAAATCATGATGCATAGATGAGCATTTGATCAGTCAAGTAAAAGGTATTTTACAAGATTGCTATTCGTATAGTCGAGTACCAAAGTTGATGCAATTTTTTGCAAATCTGCTGGACCAGATATTACAAAAACAGGATAACAGCAAACACCTACAATGGCCAGGAACTACAACCACATGCCACAATTTACAAGCAAACTGTACAAGAAAAACAATAATGAAACAAGAGACAAACATAAATAACGATAGGAACTCGGGATAGCCGGACTTGGTACCGGCACTAGCAAAAGCCAGTGGTAGGGTCAAACCGGTTTATGGGTACCCAAACCCCCCTTTCTCTATCCCGTTTCCCTATAGTATCATAAACAAGCGAATAAAACCCAATACAGGTAGACTACTAACTCAATGACCACTATCTTGGAACAGAAAAAGCATAAGACAAAACGCAATTTTGAAAGAAGGGTCTAAACTGCCGGCTAGCTCTAGGAATCTAGTCTGTTGGTAAAACACTGTCTCACTACGGAAGAAAAATCAAACTCAAAACTCCCCGAAGGGTTTGGTAAAGAGTCTTCATGTATTTCAGTAGACATCGGCAGTGAGGGGCAGTGAGGGGCCAGTATATATGTAAAGTCTTCAGATCACTGGAATCCAAAGCCAATTTAACGGATTTGTTCAGAATATCTCGTCGATATCCTCTATTACGTAAAGAATGTAAGTTACGTCCAAGTTTTTCTGGATTATTTATCAGTTTTTACATTTTTAACGACATTTCCATAAAATCGAGGATGAGAAATGCCCTTTGTTATTAGCTGTTTGCGAGTCACGTCATATCTAGATATCAAATGTTCATATCTTCTGTAAAACTTCTTAAAAGTATTTAATAATTTATGAAATATGTAACCTTGTTGTAAAAGTTTGGATGTTTTAAAAAAGTTTTAAAATCATCAAGGGTGGAACAAATGCGAGCGAATCGTACAAGTTGAGATATATACACCCCGTAGGATGGAGCTAGGGGAACGTCGCCGTCAAGAAAGGGGAAATTAGTAATTGTAAAATCAAAATCATCCCTTTTATCATAAACTTTAGTTTTTATTTTACCAGAGTCAGTCAATGGTGATACATAGATCCAGAAAAAGGCAGTATTTAGAATCATTGTTTGCCTTATTTATTTTCAGTTGTTGTGGGTAAATGGTTTCGACATAAGCTAAAAACTGGGGATTGTCAATAGTAAGGATATCGTCAATATACCTGCTATTATCATTGAAAATAGAAATAAGTTTATCACTGTTTGGTACAGTTCCATTTTGTAGTTTTTTCATGAATTCCCGTTCGTAACAGAACAGAAAAAATCTGCAATGAGAGGTGCACAATTAGTACCCATGGGGATTCCAATGACCTGATGATAAACATTGGTGCCGAAACGAACATAAATGTTGTCTAGCAAGAGATTCAGATATCTCTGAATAAGGTATTTAAAAAGTAACTTCTACATAGGCGAAATAAGAAGGAATTTTAAGGGATAGACGCCCTTTTCTACACATTTTTTTTAGATTTTGCGTAGACTCCACGCAAAAATTGACAAAAATGGCGAAAAATTTACAAGGGTTCCTTTTTCTCGAATCTAATTGAAACCACTGTATTTTAAAAGCTGCATCCCCCAGTGTCCTAGGTGCATGATATCCACTGGATGTATTTTATAGTTAAGTACAGACAAATAAGATTTTTTTATATATATTTTCATCACCATTTTAAATTTTCATAGCCATTTTTAAAAAACTCACTGAATACTTTTTAGCCCTTTGGTCGTGTTATGGCAACTTGAATGTTGAAATTTTAGCTATTCATTCAATAAAGATGATAATTTTTATCATACGAATAGAATAAATGTATATATACGTCTGAAATTAATTACAATTTTTCCGAGAATATATTTTTATCACTGATTGACAGGAGGAGATGACTTAAAACTTGGCGACGTAACACTAGAAGTAAAACCTGAACACAAAACTTCAAATAATGAGAAGGTCCATCCTAGTGATGTTAAAGAAAATGGAGACAAGTAAGTAATCCACAATTCCAATACGACATTTACATGTATGTAACAGATCATTTGACTGGTGAAGTCTGACCATCAATTACACTATGTACGTGCCTCAGACAAACAGGTCCCTGTCTAGTTTGGTTCTTTGTCGCCTTACAACTCCCTTAAATACAAATAAAACAAGATATTGTTTAATTGCATTAGAATCGCAATAACAGCAGATTATCTGAATTTCTGGGGAAGTCAGTGTTGATCCCCGTAACGCGTTGCCTTTAAAGTGCATTTTTTTACCTTCAAATATACGATTGATGGCCCGGACAAGTATCGCATAAAACCCCGTATGACAATTAAACTTGACCAAGGTTTGACACCATATGTTATTTCTCGTTGTGATTGGTTTTAAATAATTATTGCATTTTGGTGGAAACATATAATACTAATCGAGAAAGGTCGTTTATTGCGAATAGCGAATAAGGTTTCTCGATGCTGAGATAATGGGCTTTCAACGAGATCCTGGGTTTTTCGTTAAGATACTCATATACTAGGTTTCTTGAATGAGATTTTAATCTTGACAAAACCTCTTAATCTGGATCCATATCGAGACGGTGGGTATTTAGACAAGAAGCGGGAAGCCCGGTTTTTCGATCATAACATATGTTTCACAATATAATTAAAGATTTTTGCACATTATTTTCTATATCGCCCGTGATATCAGCACGAGACTCCAATAACACGGATAGAAAGGGTAATATAGAACCTCTGAATATATTAACTGGTATATGGTGTTGATATCTTTATTCTTCTGTGCCTTATGTTTGACTTTGATGTCAATCAAAATCTCAAGATTTTGGTTTATTGATGAACACTATCAGAAAAATGCCAGGCACATTTCGTCCATTCAAAACCAATCGTATAACAGACATAAACTTTAACACGTTTTTTCGGTTAATAGACTTCCAAATGGTTTTGTTCTGATCTGCACTGATGAGACGTAAGTTGTCGAAATGTGCATATGCAGAAAATAAATTAACAGTTACTTCGGTATATTGCTATTTGAAGTTGTATAATAGTTGTGGTTTTTAAGGTAGCACAGCAGTCTTTTGAAGGAAATTGTCAGTACCTGACTTTGAATGCCTATAACTTTGTTATTAGTAAAGATAAAATGACAAATGATGTATCAAATAAAACGAAAAGTGTTGATCTGACTTTTAATGTTCATTTCAATATTCTTCCTTTTTAAGTATGTTTAAATTTCCATATTTGGCAAAAAATTGGGATTTTTGCGTTGTAAAAAAAATTGCTTACAACTTTACCAGGTTGGGGGAAACCCCAATTGGGCTATAAAATCTCAGTTGGGCTATTATAGCCCAATTGGGATATATCGTTTTATCCCAATTGAGATATTTGACCAGTTTTTAATTGATTATTTTTTCACATTTCAATGACGCATAATGAAACATAAACATGAGAAACTTTGTCATTTTAGTCATCGAATGGCATTTCGCCATTTTCTAAATGATGCTGCATTTCCCAAGCAGAAACATTTTAAGAATGTAAAATAATCAGTGGATTCTGTGAAATATTCCGGATAATTTACGATAATAACTGGTTAAATTATCAAGTCAAGTAAAACGGGAAGTCTGTGGAATATTTTAAGATTAAATTGGAAGTTAAGTCTGTAAAAATATGAAAGGATATTGAGGTTTCAATTCTACATTTGTACATTCGTTGTATTTTTTTAAGACATGGACAAAGAGAGAAAACTCTGGAAGAAATCTTAGATCATGTTTAGATGACTTTTTCACCACATTTCATTCATTTAATAATCAAGAACTTTCTTTCTTAAACTAGCAAACCCTGCTCAATTTGAATGTAGATAGAGATTTCTTCCAGAGAAGCAGTGTAGAACGGTTGTCAGGATCTGAAAGCTCAAGTTATCGCTAAATAAAAATGACTTATTTTTTTATTCATAAATCGATCTGCATCCTTTTGACAACAGAAGTATATCCCCTGAAAGCTCTAAACCTGTATACTTATTATTTATATATATCTTGATGCAGCATTAAACCCCCAAAATGTAATTGACAAATAACTGGTCAAATATCCCTTTGGGCTATAACCATATATCCCAATTGGGATATAATAGCCCAATTGGGGTTCCCAAACCTGTTTACAGGCAGCTGAATTATGTTTACTTTATCTGAGAGAACCATCTAATTACAACAAAACCGTGTCTCAGATTTTCGATATAGGAACTGGTTGGAAAATAAATGAAAGTTAAATTTTTACTCCGTGAAATTTTTATTTTTCAAATTTTAAATTTTATTTAATTTTGAACTAGACCCTTTTTTCAAAAATCCGAGATACTGTTTTGCAGCCATTGAAAGGTTCTTTCAGATAAAGTAAAAAGAATTCAGCTACCTCAAAAGTTGTAAAAGTTATTTTCATTTAAAAATATAACCATTAAAGCCAAATATTTTGCCAAATATGGAACGTTTGGCATTGATGCTTAAAATGAATAGTTTTGAAAGTGTCATTAACAGACAATTTGATCTTTTAACTTTCATTTGAACCCTCATTTGTTATTGTATCTTTACTGGTAACAAAGTTACGCGCATTCAAAGTCAGGGACTCACATTTTCCTTCAAAAAATTGTTGTGCTACCATAAATCGATTGAAAATGCTGGATAGGCTCTCAGCAGCTACCAGTTGACCTGTCTTGGTAAAACATGGACTCTGTTTAAAACATCTTAGTTTAATTCTAATTAGGGTTGATGACATTTCGATCTTTGCCAAAAAGTTGGATTTATAAATCCAAGATAGTTAACATAGTGGTATTTATTTAATCATTGGAACCTAGCTGTTGAAAAATGCTTCTGAAATCAAGCTAGTTTTTATTATGTTTACAGACATGAAGTTCATTCCTAATTGTATTATTTAAGGGGGTAGACCTGGGGAAGCCTTAAATTTTCCACTCGTTTAATTTTCTTAATATTTTGAGTATTAAAACTACACATGTTCATGTCGACTTTCAGCAATTTTCAACATTTTTTACCGTTCCATTTTATGTCTAGTGGCCATCAAAGATACCAGTTTTCCTCATATTATTTGGTCAAGTTGTCGAACATGATATAAAAGAAACAAAACAGTGCAAATATTGTTCTCGACATAAACAAGTGTGGACCAAAAATTTGTGTGGACGCAGTAAAATTTGTGGACCCTTGAAAGGCATGGTGGTCAGATTTAGTCATCAACTTTTAAATAAACAATAAACAAATAGGCAATATAAAAATACATGTATACTCATTTTTTGTACATGTAAAAACAGAATTATACATCTATCATGCCTGTGATGAAATCACTCCCTAAGTGCTGGGACTATGGTACATCAATGCTAGTAATTTTTAATGAAAGTCCATTAGAAAGAAGACAATAAAATGTTTTTTTCTAGAATTTAGTGGTATATTTTTCTATCATTATTTTTTTTTCATTTGATTTAAAAATTCTTTTCTGAATGATTTATTTTTTCCTTGACATGAATTAGTAAACACCCTAGTTGCTGTTGATCTAGTTTTTTATGTCAGTTTAGTGAAGATCAAATCAAATCAATATGAAACCATAAACAGAAAGATGTATAAAAGCTCATAGAGAATAAATAACCAATCTTTTAGGGAAGCCACAATCAGTCGTCAATGACAGATAATTTCATAAGGGAGGTACTCCTTATTTTAAAGATATAGATATTAAAAGGTTGACATTTTGTCGGTTTGGCTGATAGGTCTGAGGAAGCACATACAAAGAATATATGGATCTAATACCGGTGAGAGGACAAGATCGAGAAATTTCAGACACCTAAGAGTAAGATTTCGAATTTTCTCTGACTATGAGTCTGAGTCAGAAACCATTGAAATCTTACCCGAGGGTGTCTGAGATTTCTAGATCCTGCATTTTCAACGGTGTTTGGTCTATTTTCTCACTTTTGTTACATGTATCACAAACTACGATTTATTCAGCACCAAGTCGTGTGTGACATCCTAACTTTCTAAGCGATGCCAGTGACGTCAGAATACGTTGCTTGGTATTTTATACCCCTGCTTTTCGGGAGATATATAGTGTTTATGGTGTCCGTCCGTTCGTCCGTCCTTCCGTCCGTCCGTCTGTACTCAAAAGCTGGTATCCACTACTCCTCCTAAACAACTGATTGGAATTTCATGAAACTTATGCAGGAGCTTAATTAGATATTGTAGATATGCAGTACACATTGTTTTCTGGGAAGGGCTTGGGGCGGGGGTATTCTTGGCCCACTAAGCCACAGTAACTCTAGTCTGTCTTGTACCGCTAGAAATAGGAATAGTTCTGCTTCAAAAGTGAGAATGTCATGCTCATTTTCTTTATGATATACTTTCAGACCAATCAAAGATGAACTAGACATAGACGAGGATGAGAAAGAATATAAAAGAATTTGTAAAATGTTGTCCATATGTATCGCACATTCAGCCAATATAGGAGGAATAGCTAGCTTGACAGGAACCAACCCGAATGTAATAATGAAAGGACAAAGTGATTTGTAAGAATATTAATACAAATTGTAGGTTTATTGCTTGAAAAAACTTCAGACAAGTCCCTTGCGTTGCAGCGTTTTCATATGGTGATTATACTTGTTGAAAAGAGAAACTACTTGTGATACTGGTTAAGGTATTTGTACTTTGCCACGAATTTTGCACTATTTTAAACCGCAAACATTCTAAAAAAAATCCGGGATTTAGATTCAATGGACGTTATCATCACTTATTACACTGATTTCAACATCTCAATTTCATTAGCTAAGTTGTTGCTAATTAAAACATTTTTAACGTACTTGACGAAATTCGTTACATTGCATCCGAAGACTGCCATTTGACAGTAGAAAACCAAAGGAATAAAGAATGATATTTACAAAAATCGAAGTACAAACACATGGCCAAAACAAAAACACAAAAACAATGACGTTAACAAAGATATTTTATTTTTTGATATTTTAGCTGTTTTTTAGATTGCACATTTCGTTTGATTTAACTTTTTAATTGTGGCCTACCTTACAATTTTTACTTTGTTTATTTACAATAACTTGTGGCCATTGCGCAACATATATTTTTTAAGTGAATAAATGAGACTTTATGGTTAATGTAATTAGATTTGATATAAACACAGATTAAAAATTCAGATGCGGTCACCGTATTTGGTCCTCTGCTCGCTATCACTGAGATACATGTATTAAATATGATTGCGAAGGGATTTCCTATTTCTCATATTGCTGTCCTTAAAACTGTTCATGCTTACATGTTCACAATCAATATTGTTGCATTGATTGCTTTGAAAAAAAAAAACATTTTTTTTGTATTGATTAACTTGATCTCTTCATGATATAGCTGTAATTTCGCTCACTGGACGTGAAACTGTAACTAATTAATCATTCTATTGAACTCAAAATCGAAATTCATCCATGGCTTTATTCAAGACAGTAATGGTGACCTGCCTGACCTACCCGTCTTATGTGTAAACAAAATTAAAAACATGCACAAAATTAACAGTCCTGATTTTATAGAAACATAATAAACAGGACTCCAGTCAATTGAGTTTTTAATGAATATGATGTATAGTTTTTACCAACGTTTCACGGAATTTCAGAATAATTTATTTTTGTATATCTTTCAGAGTGTTTGAAAAATATAACGGGACATCTCCAGTCACTTTTGCTACATGGTTTATCTATGGACTGCCAATTTCAGCGATCATGGTAATTTTAGCATGGATATGGCTACAGATGTTCTTTCTCCGATCGTAAGTATTTACTGGTTAAGACATTGCATTCCCATTTATAACAGTTCGGTTAGTCTTGTTCAATTGTTAATACCCGAGTACAATATTTTTTTTACGACAGCAATTTTATTGGAGTTGTTTTTTTTTTGTTAGAGCCCTAAGACTAATTCAAAATATATAATATTAATCCTGTTTATAATCCAGAGTATGCTTAAAAATCATGTTTATGCTGATTGTTAGTCATTTCACATAACCATGATAAAGGAAATATTTCAAGATGAAAAGCGACAATAAAAACCGTGGTTCTGTTGCTTGGGTTTACAATGTCTTTATAAAGACTTTGTCTCATGTTCATTTTCTTCATACAATTTCATTGCTAATGATGATCATGGTCTACAATATAACAAAACATGAATGAAATCGTCAACAGTAATCTGACACACAAGGTATTTTAAGTTTTATCACCTGAATTCATGATAAAATTGCAATTCAAAAACATTTTCCTCAAATCCACATCGTTCAAAATATTTATTTGTGTTATACTTCGCAAAAATATAAGTTCTAAGTATTATTCATGTAACCAGAAGTTCAATATTGATGCAAACATAACAGGGTTTATACCCACATTTATTTCCACAGTTACTTCGTTTAAAACTTTTTTGGGGTTATAGTTGTGAGTGGTAAAATGTAGAAAAGAAATCAATATTAGGCATTTACTGTAATTATATTTTTGATCGTATTACTTCGAAATGAAAAAAAAACATTCACGTTATTATTGCAGGTCCTTTTTTAAATGTTGTGGAAAAACAGGGGAAACAGCTAAAAGAGTAAAGCAGCTTCTACAAAAAGAATACGACAGTCTTGGACCAATAAAGTAAGTTTGAGAAAATGCATTCTGTCATCGGTAACTATTCTGTGCAAATTCGTAAAACTGCTTTCAGCTACCTCTACAAACAGGTGATATTGTCTAGCGAATAGATGTGCAACAGAACAGGTGCCTTGAACAATTCCAGAGTATTTTTTCTGTACGCTAATATTCTTGCCTAAAAAATTGTTTTCAATTAACATCAAGCTCACAAAAGGTATTAAATAACTAAATACCGCATTTACTGTACATTTAGTTTCTACATATGGTCATTTTGACAACTTATGTTTCTTCAGTGCAGATCAAATTTAAATCATTGGAAGACCATTACCTAAAAGATATGTGAATATGAATAACAAAATACCGAAATTACTGTTAATTTATTTTCTGCATATGCGCATTTCGACAATTTATGTCTCATCAGTGCAGATAAAACCAAAACACTTGGAAGTCCATAACCCGAAAAACATGTAAAAGCTGATAGAGAACAAATAACCAAAAGGGTCTAAATAGAAAAGTCAAAATTCAGGTAAGGACAGAGCTATGCATGAGGGAGATACTCCTTAGTTTTAAACAAAATTTTGTAAAATTTAGATATT
>MJUU01013551.1:9113-36113 GCA_002080025.1 Modiolus philippinarum | reverse complement strand
TATGTCTAGTGGTCATCAAAGATACCCTGTTTCCTCATATTATTTGGTTCGTTTAGGACTTGATTTTGGTGTATAGAATTGGCTCTAATTAAATTTGTATTTGATTTAAAATTATTTCAAATGCAAAGTTCTGTAGTTTAGACATGTGTAAAAGTAAGCATGAATAATGATAGTAAATTCAAATAGTTTGAACTGAAATACATGGGTGTTCTGAATAATATAGGCTGAAATTTTTACTCTCTTTTGATCCCTATTTAACACTTCTTGTAAAAAATTCTGTCGTTTAATATTCACTAAAAACTGAGAATAGAAAGAAAACTAGGATATGTAAAATATATCAAAATTTTAGAAAATTCTACCGTCCCAGTTTTTCTTAATTTAGAACAAAGTGAGTAAAAATCAATAAAATTGCCGAATCTGTGCTATAAATTACCTCCCTTGGAAAAAATCTGACTTTTACATATTTTCATAATCTTTGGACAGCATTGCAAAAATGTAGAGTAAAATGCACCCATTATAAATAACTGGATGATTGGTATTTGTTTTCATGACGAAATTAATATTTATTTGCTGTGTGGGAAAAATTTTACAATTTTAAAATTTGGATAATACCTATTATAATGGTTCTATTTGTTTGTGTAAGTATTAAAAAAGTGGAAAACAGAGTTATCTTCTCCTACCCCAGGTCTACCCCTTAAGGTGAACAGGTGTCAAACAATAAAATACCGGAGTAACTGAAACATTGCTATATTTTCATTTGTCGTGTATACATTATCTGCAATTATTATTAATTACTAATCCTAATAGCTCTAAAAAATATAGTGTTGTGACAAACTTCAAATAAGTAGTCCGTTGGCTGGAAACACTTTCCGTGCATCCCCCCACTTCCGAACCAGACCGATTTTTTTTCAGTCCTTCAAAATAAAATATGTTAACACGAACATAACCTGCAAGCATAGAAAGTATAGGGCCACTTTTATACCATGAAAAGTTCTTGTATTTTCGTTTTAACCTAAGTTTCATCTTTTAAGCTTCATAATTTTTAACGATAAGTAATATTTACTGAAATTTGGTATCAAATTTAAGCTAATTCAATATCCTTTACAATGAATCCAAGTTTTAGCACTTTACGCCATCTTTATGATCTGGGGATACAAAAAGTGTACCCCTCCCCTGCCAAAAAAATTGCGAAATTGACGATTTTAGGTTGTCATTTCCTTTCAGATAAACAACCCTCTTAATGTGATCTAGATTTTTTGCCTAAAATATCAGGTGTGATACAATAAAGGAAAATAAAACCATTAAAGTCCATAAAATTCTGATTTTCGGTATAAAATTGTTGTAAAATTGAAATTTTAGGAATTTTAGATTTTTTCATAATTTCGACTTTCTTACTTTAGGGTCGAAAAATTATGCATTTAATAATGGCCGATTTAATAATGATTTATGATATATTAGCAGCAAAATGCGCGCACACATTTTAGTTTCAGACATAATGTAGGTTCAGAAATATAAGAATTAGCACCCCTCTCCCTAAAAATTAAGGGAAAATTTGAAATATATAGGCTCGAAATGATAAAAAGATAAAGTTTAATGGGAATTCTAGTATTTACTAAAGCTGACATGCAGAAGATCATTTAAGTAGATTTAAACTTTTTAAGAGGTCTCTTTTCGACTCTTCTGTCCGAAATTGTATGCAATATCGGAATTTTTCGTTTTTCAGGATTTTGAGATGCAAATACTTCATGAAATTGATATGTAACTTGAAAATATTGTTTCTTTCACTACTGCAGAAGAAACCAAATATCCATTAAAATACCATTAATATGCCATTAAATGTCATAAATCCATTAAAGCTTTGCATTATTTTCTGTCAGAAACTTATCAATGGTTTGTAAAATATGCCTTTAAAATAAAAATTAATGGTATGAAATAATGAAAATACCATTAATTAATCATTAAATTGACTGAATAATTTCTCTGTTCATTAGATTAATGGACATTTAAATAATAATGGGCATTATTAATTGTAGATAAAAAGTAATGGCCATTAAAACAGACACACATATCAATTTCATGACCATTATATTAACTGTTTATAATTTGATAATAACAGACACACATATCAAATTAATAACCATTAAATCAAATCAAAGTCAATTTCATTACCATTATATTAACTGTTTATAATTTGATGGTTGTTATTTAGTAAAACACATAAATGAATCCCCATTAATTATATGCTTTATATATTAATGGCCATTACTTTACATAATTTGTATATAAATGCTTGTTACTGTGCATTGCTTATACATTAATGTCCATTACTTTATATGATTTATGTATTAATGCCCATTACTATACATTATTTTTACATTAATGCCCATAAATTTATATGATTTATATATAAATATCCATTGCTTATTTGATTAAATATGTATACCCATTAATAAAAATGATTTATAAAAAAATTAGGGGTAGGTTGTTTTAGCAAACTAAAACGTATGCCTTCCCCTTTTCCTGCTTGACAATTTCTTTCATGCACCAAATAAAAAAATGACATGCACTTTCATATAATATAAATTAGATGTGTCAAGTTTGATTTCAATCCCATGAGAGGTGTTGAAGAATTCACGCTCGCAAACCATATACAGTCGAATTTAAACGGCTCGAACACACAACAATTCGACCCAAAGGGCTGTTCGAGATTCGAGGTCGAACTATGCTTAAACATGTACAAAGGGACATCCCAAAAAATTCAAAGCATGTGATTCCAGTCATTACAGTTCGAGCTATCGAAGTTCTATTGTAACCTATAGATCTTGTATATTGAACTGAATTTTCTAAGTCATTAAGGGGCATGACTCCTGAAAAAAATTGTGAATCATTAAAAACAAACAGCATACACATCGTCATACCATCTTCACACCATGAGCATTATATATGTCAGTTTTTATTTCAATCAAATGCTAGTTATTGAAGAATTCGCGCTTGAAAACTAAATATCCTATATATTCGATATTGAATTCAATAATCAAATAAAACAAAGTTAAAGTTATTTTGGCATTGTAGGTGATATGGCTATAACTGAAATTTATCATGGTATAACTCCGACTGTACTGTATGCGCTTACAGTTACTTCTAAAAAAATTAGGTTGGTACTTAAGTTTTTTTTTCAAAATTTTTCCAAGTCCATTTTAAGTTTTTGGACCATTTGACCATATGAGCCATTTTGAACACATACAAAATTTTACGATTAAAAACTTTGTTCGCCTCACCTATTACATGCATCAATACTAAACAATAAGTTATATTTTTTTCCTGTTGCTAACAACTGCATGGAGATAAATATTCAACAGAATGACAGTAAATGGTTTGATATTCACGATGCCCTTAATGTACATTTCAACAGTGCATTACGTATAATATATTCTTCCATGTACCATTATTTAACCACAGTGAACTCTAAAAATAAATGTTGTATACGAACGTTGCACTCTGGATAAATATATAAAACCTGTTTTTTTTTATTTTTTGGGGTTTTTTTTTTTTTGGGGGGGGGTCATGTTTTACCACTGCCAGATATTTATTTATCATGATTATTATTTTCCATCCATATCCCATGTACATACATTATGCACGTCATGAGTAAATAACCTTAGGTCAAAAATATGCTTGTTTGAATTTAAATTCTTTGAACAGATAAGGTAGGTAGGAAGCCTGGTAGGCAAAGTCATTTTATTTTTTAAAATCATTATATCATGTTTATATAGACACTTATTGGGAATATATTTTACTTTAAAAATGTTTAACCAAAAACATGATATTTACTAGCATTTTGCCAAAAAGTACAAATAAAATGTTAGGGTAGGTAGAGGAAATAAGGGATAAGGAAACCTTAAACAGACATATTTCTTGGCATTATATCCATATTGAGAATTACTTACGTTAAGAATTTTTTATGAAGAAAACTACTATTCATAGTAATATTTTATTTTGCCTAGCGCTTTAATCAATTCGTAAAATCATCTATTATTCAATGAAGTATGTGCGGTAAAGACCTAAATCTGTCAATACATGTATTAAGTAGTTAATTTTAAATGGAAGTTACTGCATTTCCTTTCATAACAACCCCATAGAAAATCTTTCTGAATTCCCTGCAAAATTCGTTCTTTTTGTTTTTATTTTTAAACCCCTTTGAGCCTCTTTAAAAATCAAGTTGGTATTGATTTTTCTATTTAAACGTTTTAAGTACCTACAGTAAAATAATTTGAAGTTACCAACATAGTTTTACTAAAGACCCCTTTAGAGCCTCTTGTTTATTGAAAAAAAATTAATTGTTTGATTTATTTGTTTGAACATGCTGTAAAAACATACAGAAAAAATGTGCATTAAAATCTGACATCTGACAAAAAAGTGAAAAAAAACCCTTTCTTTTTTCATTTACAAACCCCTTTGGGCCTCTTTCTTTTCAAAAAAAGAACAGTAGTCCTACACCAAATCAGTCAAGATACTTCAACTGCGTAATCTTATTATCAATGAAATAAAACAAAGCCCATCTGAATATAATGAAGTCAAATACGCGAAAACCGATTACGATTCTGTTCCGTGGTTGGAGGAATTTACAACAACAAGGAAGTGATTCCCGGTTTACCAGACGACAAGTAGGCAGTTACAGTTTGCCAATTTTTTGCTGAAAATGGACGTTTTTGAACAATTCAACATGCAGAAATTATGTTTAGATAAGTATAAATTATTTATCGATATATATAAGATCGAGAATCAAATTATCAATACCATTCGGTTATTTTTTACTCGGACTGGTCTTGACGACAGTTGCACCCTATTCTGATTTTGATTCCTCATCGACCTTGATAAATTACAACTTGCTGTTGTCTTCAGGGCTTGCTAGACTTGATGTGTTTCACAATATTTTGACCCAAGTCATTTTCTTTATTCAGAATTTACTATTCTTTTATAGATGTACGTAACGTTAAAACTCCCGAGTTTATAAAAACAGACCCGAGTAGGACCTGAAACTCTTTTGAAATTATACCTTCTATTGTACTGTGTTAATGCTGCTGATGAGAGGTTACTCCTTGAAACACGTGTACAGCATAACGAAATTTACTGTTTTTAATGCAACTTCGGTATTTTTTGTATTTTGACTTAACAGTTGCAATTATTTATTTTTAAAACGCATATTATTTATTTTTAAAACGCATATTATTTATTTTTAAAACACATAGTTATCAATATTCATCCTTCAATTCATATAAAAAATTGCGGTTTCCCAAACGTGATCAAAGTCAAATCTCTGTTTTAGTGAAACATAATGCCGTCTCAATATGTTGCAAAACTACAGATAGTGTCATCTTACACTTACACCTGGATCCAACATTGAGAATGCGGGGCAATGGATTAGTCTAATAAAAATCTCAAAACAAGTTTGTTATCAATGTTATCAGGCTTTGAAAAAACAGGCCAAATCATGTATTTAATAGTCATTTAGAGTCATTTACAATGTCTTACAAAATTTTTATAGTTTTTTTTTTAATTTATTAAATTATAACGTCAAAATGAAAAAGGCAGACGAAAGGATGTTTGGCTATAAAATTGAGTAAATTCCACACCCATTTTGTATATCACAATACATATTCAGGGGGCCGATTTTCTGAGGAATTTTTTTACTTATTTATATGGGTAAAAATTCCGGACCAAAACATATCGTTCGGTTTATAGAGGAATCCGGTTTTGAGAGGGGCCGGTTTTCAGGAGTTCCACTGTATATGCAAGTGGAATAATTGTCGATTTACCTTAAATATTTAATAGACATCATCACATTATGACGACACGGGTCACTTTACTTCGCAGTCTTTTATGTCAGATTTGAAAATTTACCAACCGAACATGTACCTGCAACCTCGTTCTATAGGTTCTTCTCTAGCCCTCTTCTGCTCCCCAGAGTGTATGAATACCTATTTTTTTGTGGACACGGTACCTGAGGCATTGTTGGAGAACCGCGTTGATGCTAAAAGAGGAGCTAAAAGCTTTAGAAAGGCAGACTATTGCCATGTATCCTTTGAGTACTTCAACATACTTTTATTTGCCCATCTCGGAGGTTAATCAGAGTATTTTGGAAATGGAAGTTGTAGGCTTAGTTGGGAAGGGTTCACACATTTATTTTTTACGGGGTGTCCATGGAATTCAGTTTCATTTCATTTTCCTTTTGTGTGTATAATTTCTATGACCATACTACTTTCATTAATCAAGTAAATACTATACTATCAGGCATACTTTTTTATTAAACAAAAATCTATTTAAACACTAGATAAAATAATTATAATATTCGGCAAAGACACCTAGAGAAAAGAAATTATGAAGAACTCAGTATCAATAATTAAATTCTAAAACAAACTTGATTGTTTATTTTCATTTCTGGTATTTGCAAATTGTTGTTGTACACTTTGAGGGAGGGTGGAGGGTTTGCAAAAGTGTGTGTTTTGCACACTTTGGAAAATGGTTGACAAATATGGATGACCCTTAAAAGCACTGTACTTTATATGGAGGTTTCATGTTGTTGGTTAGAGTCTTTTGTAGCCAGATGTTCATTAAAAAAGACTCCACTGATGGTACACTAATGGGTATTCTTACAGTAGTGTTTGTATCTTAGCAATTACAAAGTATACTTTTAAACATTTTAGACTAACTACAGTCTCATAAATTACAAATATATTACCCCTTACCACACATATTCAACACAATTTATTTCATTTTATTCAGCTTGAAAAGCTTAAACATTGTTTAAGGTCCAATGACAGATCATTTTCAAACGCCAAAATACACAGAGACTGATATATATTACAAATAAGAACATGCGCTTGGTTTATGGGCAGTTATTCAAGAATTAAAATTGGAAAAATCGAAAAATTCTGAAATGCTGGAAATTCCCATTTTTCACGAAAATCGCCCAAAATATTCAATTTTATCCATATTTTGGTTTAAAATTACATATTATTATATATCAAATGCATCTTTTGCAAAGAAAGTAAAACATTAGTATGCTGTGTTCATACATATGTAAAGACAGAGATATTTTGGGAACTTTTAAATTTAATTTTCTTGGGGTAGGGGTAAGATTTTCGGTATTTAGAGTCAAATTGAACACTCCTTGTTTTTCTAAGGAGTGTTTAAGATAACTTATGCATCGATTAAATAATAAATTGGCATATTTGCAGATAAATCCTCCAGATTTGCCACATATAACAATTTAAAAGTGAATATTGGACAAATCTGAAATGCTAAAAATTCCCATTTTTCATCAATATTGGACAAAATATTGCGTTTAAGATGAAAAGTGGGATTTAAAATAACAAACCATTATAGAATTCATGTAACCTTGCTATGTGCAAAGCAGACTTTGCGTGTGGTGTTTTTTTTTATCTCAACATAGACAAAAAAGCGACAATACTTGGGAAAATTTGTTGGGGGAGGGGTGAGATTTTTGGTATTAAGAGTTACATTAAACACTCCTTGTTTTTCTAAACAATGTTTTAAGACAACAAGTGCATTGCTTAGAACAATTAATTGCCATTCCTGCAGATATATTCTATAGATTTGATATATACTGCGATTTAACAGTGAACTAATGACAAATCTGAAATGTTGAAAATTCCCATTTTTCATCAATTTTTGGAGAAATAATGAGCTTTTGTCGACGAATGGCTGTTAAATTATCAAATCATGATGTTATTCATGCATCATTGTCATATACAACACAGATTTTACGTGGTCTGGTTATTTTCATGCGAACATGGACAAAAATTGACAATTTAAGAGAAAATTTGTTAGGGTAGGGGTAAGATTTTCGGAATTCAGAGTCACATTAAACACTCTTTGTTCTTCTAAACAATGTTTTAAAACAATTGATATGTCGCTTGGTACAATCAATTGGTATATCCGCAGATATATCCTACAGATTTGCAATATATAACGATTTATCATTGAACTTTGGACAATTCTAAAATGTTAAAATTCCCATTTTTCATCACTTTCCGGCAAAATATCGAGTTTAAGTCAACAAATGGCGGTTAAAATACCAAATCATTACGTTATTCATGAAACATTGTCATATACAATACACATTTTGAGTATTCTGGTTAAATTTTTGTGAAAATAGACAAAAATTGACAATTTTAGAGAAAATTTGTTGAGGTAGGGGTACATGAGTAAGTTTCATTGATGTATGATGTTTATATTACCTGAAAGAACCCATTATTTGTACCGGTTGTAAAGCAAATATAATAAGCTGTCATTTGATACCTAATTTTTATGATGTTTGTTTACTAAAAATAATATTAGGCAAAAGAAAGACAAAACTTATTCAAAAACGAAATTATTCAAAGGTCCATGTATTTGGTATATTTGAAAATAAAATTTTTGTCATTTAAAATATGTTAAAATTATCTGAACATGTTTTTGTTGAAGAAAAAAGATTGAAAAGCTAAAAACATTTTTTTTGAATCGGGAACTGAGATGCACTTCGGGTTCTCTAGACCATCAAACTTACGTAATTTCAATGAAAATATAAGTTTTTTCGTTAATTTTTCATTCGGATAGGGGTACGTTTAATTGCGCTTTGGAACGTAGTGGGCATAGAAATTGTAAAAACTAGGATCAGTGTAAAGCTTATACAGAAAGCAATCATTTGATACCCCGTTTTAATAACTTGAAAGCGATTGGTCAACATTTTGAAGCAACTGAAAGAAAAACTTGAACGAAAAATGAGGTGGGTATAAAAATGGGCTGAATTTCACAAGTGCTTGCAGATTATAGTCGCGTTAACATGTTTTATTTTGAAAAGGGGATGTATGTGGACTTAAAAAAATGGTCGGGGTTCGGAAGTGGGGTGCACGGGGGGTTATTCCAGCCCAAGGACTAAAGGTATAGCTAAGAAAATGTGAATCTAGCTGAAAATGACAACTTTCATGTGGGATTCCCCTCATTCATCTTTCAATGATTTTATGGCGACAGCCATAACATTTCTTGAGAAGTGTAGGAAACAGGCTTAAAAATCTCTATCTTAGCAACTTTTGAACAATGTTTTTGCTCTATTCAAAATATCTCTGTACAACTACATGCTCGACAGTAACGAATCAACTGTGAAATGTACATTTCATAGGCTGCAGAGGTAGGTAAATTGCTTCTAAGAAAAGAAAAGAAAAGTTTGGAGGTTATAATCATCACGTTTGTCACATAGACAAGATTTCAAATCTTCCCTTGTTCCTTCGATATTCTACTGCCGTTGTTTTATATACAAATGAAGGTTGCGCATCAGAAGTTTCTTTAATTTCAGGCTGATTGGGATACATCAGATAAATTTTGGATTATTAAAGTATATCGTTTTTGTCGCGGAAAGTGAAATTTGAGAAGGAAATGAAACAGAAATCAATTTTAACCTCACTTCAATAATTAATGAAACAAAATTAAACTACAGTCTATAAAAGTTCATTCTGTTATTTACAATGGTCACTTCTATTGATTGTTATATTAACATTACTGACCCACCATTTCTTTTGAAATGCCTGTACCAAGATAGCACCATTGCGGTCGACAGTTTTGCCGATGTTTTCCACCTAATTTGTCTTTTTGTTTCATGGACTTTGGCTCTTGACCACTCTGTTCGGTAATTTTGTTATTACCCCCACTCCCTTCAAGGGAGTATGAACGTAAGATCTCAGAGGCATTCGATATCCTCGGGTTTATCAGTTTAAAGAGGGTTAATTTTTTTGCACATGTATGAAATTTTCTTGGTCATAGGTCACATACAAATGCAGAAAATAGACAATTTACAAACGTTATATACTTCCGTTTATATTTTCATATATTTTAAGACATATAAACAAGTAATAGGAAATTGAAGGAAAACTCCAGAGAGAACTGTTTCCCGCTAAAATTTTGACGTTTTATAACTCAAATATTTTTACATGGATTTTCATAATTTTTTGCTCATGTTGTTCTATAAGCAAAGTTCTTCAAAACAAAAGGTCACAATTTTTAATTATAATTACAATAATTCTGACACTCGTACTCCCTTAAGGTAGAACTCGAGATAATAAATAAGTTGAATTAGGAATATCTTCAGCAAAACCAAAATGAAATGCACATATATCTAAGTTGCAAATAAATGCAACAATTACTGTAAAGTGCACACCATTCTATAAATATGATATTTCAATATGTTTCTACTTACCGTCCACACTGTACGTATGAAATGGCTCACAATCTTTCAGATCAAGAAAGGGTGCTGCAATAGAAAAATAACTCTGCTACTGAAAATACAATATGTCATCTTAAAAACAATAATTCAAAAAAGACAACATTGGAAACACTAATTATCAAAGATATTATGAAGCATGCACAGAAAGAAATGAGGACACACATACAGATGGAAAAATTACGAAAAAACAAAGTTACTTTAAATGAATGGTAATTCTCAAGAGCCAAAATCCAAAGGACAAAAAGACAAAGCAGGTTTAAAATGTAGATTCTATGTTTGTTCGGTTTAGATAAAATTAAACGCAAAAACAGATTTTAGAACATTATGCAAACAGAAATTTGTTTCGAACATAGTACAAAGAAAAAGTGTTCCAACTTTTCAAAAATATTAATAAGGATATTGATATTATAGAATTGTATATTTTTCACATATACCTCCTGCATTCATACAATTCATTAACAACAATGCAATTGTTCTTCCATGGCTTGGTATTACAATGAAATAAAAGGGACAACAGGAAACACCTACAATGGCTGAAAGTTATAATTACATGTCACAATCACCTAGGGAAATACACAGGAAAAACACAAATAAGACAAAAGACAAACGTAAACAACTATAGGAACTCGGGACAAGTGGACTTGGTACCGGCACTAGCATAAGCCAGCGGTAGGGTTAAATCGATTTATGGGTACCCAAACCTCCGCTTTATCTGTCCCGTTTCCATAAAGTATAGTAAACATACGAATAAAACCCAATACTGGTAGACTACTAACTCTATGAACACAATCTTGAAAGGAGAGAATATGACAATACGTAATTTTGAAAGATGGGTATTGTAGAGGTAGAGACTTTTTCGCATGCACAGTAGCTCAATAACTCTTCGTTGTTTCTAAAGGATATTATGTTAACTCATTATGTTGACCCCTATATGCTTTGTTTTTGGTCGTTTTAACCTGGAGATGGGATGTTGCCTCGTTGACATTTATCCACTTTCACAAGACCATAGGCCATGGGTTGAAATCACTTTTCGTGCACCCCCCACTTCCAAATCTAGACCGACTTTTTTCAGTCCTCCTATATCCCCTCTTCAAAATAAAACATGTTAACACGAACATAACCTGCACGCATAAACAGTATAGGGCCACTTTTGTAGTTCACCACGAAAAACTCCTGTATTTTTGTTTTAACCTAAGTTTCATCTTTTAAGCTCCATACTTATTAAATGATAAGTAATATGTACTTAAATTTGGTACCAAATTAAAGCTAATTTAATATTCTTTACAATGAACTCAAGGTCGGGCACTTTACGCTATTTTTATGATCTGGGGATACAAAAAATGTAACCCTCCCTCTGAAAAAAAATAGCGAAATTGACAATTTTAGGCGGTAACTTCCTTTCAGATAAATAACCCTCGTCATTTGATCTAGTTTTTATGCCGAACTTATCAGTTGTGATACAATGTTGGAAAATACAACCATTAAAGTCCATAAAATTTTGATTTTCGGTAAAAAAAATTTGAAAAATGGGAAATTTCGGAATTTTCAATTTTTTCACAATTTCGACTTTCTGACTTTATGGTCGTAAAAATCTGAATATATATTTAATAATTGCCGAAGTAATAATGCTTTATGATATATTAGCAACAAATCGTGTGCAAATATTTTAGTTTCAGACTTATTGTGGGTTCAAAAATGTCAAAACTAGCACCCTCCCCCCCTAAAAAATAAGGGAAAATATGAAATATTTAGGCTCTAAATGATTAAAGAATAATGTTTTATTTGAATTCTAGTGTGTATTTACTTAAGCTGACATGCAAAAGATCATTTAAGTATATTTAAACTTTTTAAGGGGTCTCTTTTTGACTCTTCTGCTCTAAATTGTATGCAAAATGTGAATTTTCCGTTTTTAGCTCACCTGGCTATGCCAGGGTGAGCTTTTGCCATCACTTGGCGTTCGTCGTCCGTCCGTCCGTCGTAAACTTTTTTCAAAAATCTTCTCCTCTGAAACCACTGGGCCAATTTAATCCAAACTTGGCCTGGTTCTTTACCAGGGTATGTAGTTTAAATATATGTTTGGTTAGTTCGAGGACCAAACAACATGGCTGCTGTTACTAAAAATAGAACATAGGGGTAAATTGCTGTTTTTGGCAAATAACTCAAAAACCGTTGCAGATATCAAAAATCTGACTTGGGGATAAAATTGTTCAGAATGACGAGATCTATCTGCCCTGCAATTTTGAACAAAATCGGAAAACTCGTCTCAGAGTTACAGCCCTTTTTCCGTAAAATTTTCAAAATTTATGCATTTTTTATTTTTTATTTCCAAAACTGTAACAGATAGAGGTGGAGTGTAAATTGCAAAAATGTTCAGCATATCAAGGTCTACATACTCTGAAATTCTGAAGAAAATCCAACTGCCTGTGTCGTAGTTATTGAATCTTTTTCACCCAATTTTTTTTTTTCAATTCCATTTGGTTATGAGTTATTTCCCTTTAAATTCTGTGTTCAAATCTTCTTTATTTTACTTTTCTCTTTGAAGTTTAAGAGAAATTCCCTGTTATCACTTTATTAAAAATAATTATTTGTTCCATAATCAAGAGCTAAAAAGTGTTTTTATACAAACTTTTACATTTTTTTGCAAAAATACTTTCATAAACTACACTTATTTCACAAATTAATAATAATTGTATATAGTTGTATATTGTATCATAATGTAAAGTCTGCTTGCCAACCATGCAAATGTCTCTTCCAGATAAATATTGAAATAGTATCTGAGCTTTTATACCTGCATAACTTTGTATCTGACCTGCATGGCTATGCCATAGTGATCTTCTTGCCATTACTATGTCAGTGGTCCATCTGTCGTAAACTTTTCATTCAAACATCTTCTTCTCTTCTCTGAAACAGCTTGGGCCAAATGGAACCAAACTTGGGCACAATAGTCCTGAGGTGGCCCCTTTTAAAAAAAATGTCTGGCAAGTCCGTATCATATCCAAGATGGCCGCAAGCAGGGAACGTGGTTAAACATTGGACCCTATGGGAAAGCATTCAAAGATCTTCTCTGAAACCACTGCGTCAATTGGAACCAAACTTGGTCATAATAGTCCTTCGGTGGTCCCCTTTAAAAATTTTGTCCAGCAAGTCTGCACGTCATCCAAGATGGCCGCCAGCGGGGAACTTTGTCCAAAATTGGACAATCTTGCAAAAATCTTCTCCTCTGAAGATACTGGGCCAATGGGAACCAAACTTAGTCATAATTGTCCTTACGTGGCCCCTTTTAAAAATGTATTCAGCAAGTCCACATCATATCCTAGATTGCCGCCAGGAGGGAACATGTTTTTAACATTGGACCCCATAGGGAAACATATTCAAAGATCTTCTCTGAAAGTACATGGCCAATTGGAATCATACTTAGTCACAATGGTACTTACTTGGTCCCCTTCATAAAATGTGTCTGGCATGTCCGCATAGCATCCAAGATGGCAGTCACCAAGGAACATTGTTTAACCTTGGACCCCATGGGAAATCATTTAAAGATCTCCTCTGAAAATACTATGCCAATTGGAACCAAACTGAGGCACAATGATCCTAACATGGTCTTCAAGAAAAGTGACAGTTGGTCTACGCCCCTAACATGGTCTTCAAGAAAAGTGACAGTTGGTCTACGCCCCATCAAAAATAGCTGCCTGTGGGGAACATAGTTTAATTTGGGATCATATAACATCAGCAAACTTCAAAATGAGACCCTTAAACAGTCAATAAACAAATTTGAAAATGAGAACCTTAAACGTTGTGATAATTTTGACTTATTGTGTCAGATATGACCAAGGTGAGCGATACAGGCTGTTGAGAGCCTCTTGTTCAGAATTTCTGCTGTTTTGACTTTGAGATGCAAATACTTCATGAAATTGTTATATAACTTGAAAATGTTGATTAGATATCCTTTCATTATATCTAAGTAAAACTACAGTCTCATTAATTACAATTATATAACCCCTTTCCACAAATATTCAACACAATTTATTTCATTATATTCAGCTTGAAAAGCTTAAACATTGTATAAAGGTCCAAAAACATATCATTTCAAACACCAAAATACACAGAGACTCCCATATATAACAAATAAGATCATGCGTTTGGTTTATGGGCAGTTATACAACAATTCAACTTTGAATTATGTAAAACTCCGAAATGCTGAAAAATCCAATTTTTCACGAAAACCGCCCAAAATATACAATTTTACCCATATTTTGGCGTTAGAATTGTATATTGCGATAAATTAAATGCATTTTTTTTTAAAGAAAGTAAAATATTAGTATTTTTGTTCATATTTATGTACAGACATACATATTCTGAGGATTTTAAGCAGCATTTTCTTGGGGTAGGGGTAAAATTTTCGACATTTAGAGTTACATTGAACACTTCTTGTTCTTCTAAACATTGTTTTCAGAAAACTTATATATCGGTTTGAACAATGAATTGCCATATCTGCATATAATTCCTCCAGATTGCAACATGTAACTATTTAAAAGTGAATTTTGGACAAATCTGAAATACTGAAAATTCCATTTTTCATCAATTCTGTACAAAATATTGAGTTTAAGCTTACAAGTGGGACTTAAAATGACAAATCTTGATAGAAATTATGCAACATTGTTATATGCAATGCAGATTATGTTTGTTTTCGTTATTTTTATGTGAATATAGTAAAAAAAAAGACTATTATTGTGGGGGTAGGGGTAAGTTTTTCGGTATTTAGAGTCAATCCTTGTTTTTCTAAACAGTGTTTTAAGGCAACTTATGTATCGCTTAGAACAATTAAATGGCATACTCGCCGATGAATCCTCCAGCTTTGACATATATTACGATTTAACAATGCACTTTGGAGAAAACTGAAATGTTGAAAATTCCCATTTTTCATCAGTTTGGGCCAAATATTGAGTTTAAGTAAGCAAATGGCTGTTAAAATATCAAATCATGATGTAATTCTTGCAACATTGTCATATATAACACACAGTTTGCGTGTTCTGGTTATTTTTATGCAAACATAGACAAATTTGTTTGGGTTGGGGTAAGATTCTCTGTATTCAGGGTCACATTAAACACCCCTTGATGTTATTATAAACACTGTTTTAAGACCACTCATATATTGCTTAGAGCAATTAATTGGCATATCTGCAGATATATCATCCAGATTTGCCATATATAACGGGTTAAAAGTGAACTTTGGCCAAATCTAAAATGTTGAAAAATCCCATTTTTCATCAATTTCGGGCACAATGTTAAGTTTAAGTCAACAAACGGCTCTTAAATTACCAAATCGTGATGTAATTCTTGCAACATTGTCATATTCAATGCACATTTTGCGAGTTTGAGTTAATTTGTTGCGAACATAGACATAAAATTGACAATTTTAGGGAAAATCTGTTGGGGGTAGGGGTAAGATTTTCAGTATTTTGAGTCACATCAAACACTTCTTGTTTTTCTTAACAATGTTTTCAGACATCTAATGTACCGCTTAGAACAATTAATAGGCATATCTGCAGATATACCCTCCAGAAATTTCATATATAACGATTTAACAGTGAAATTTGGGCAAATCTGAAATGTTGAAAATTCCCATTTTTCATCAATTTCAGGCAAAATATTGAGTTTAAGTCAACAAATGGCTGTTAAAATACGAAATCATGGTATAATTGATGAAACATTGTCATAAACAACATACATTTTGAGTACTCTGATTATTTATCCGAACATAGACAAAAAATTGACAATTTTACAGTAAATTTGTTGGGGTAGGGGTAAGTTTTATTGATGTATGATGTTTATATTACATAAGAATGGCCATTATTTGTAATAGTTGTAAAGGAAATATAATAAGCTTTCATTTGATACCTACTTTAAATAATATTTGTTTACTAAAAAGTAATATTGGGCAAAAGAATGACAAAACTTAGTCAAAATCGGAAATATTCAAAGATCCATTTATCTGGTCTATTTGAAAATAAAACTTTTGCGATTAAAAATATGTTAACATGTTTTATATTCAAGAAAATAGATTAAAAAAACTAAAAACAATTTTCAGAATGGGGAATCGAGATGCACTTTGGGTTCTTTAGACCATCAAATTTACGCAATTTCAATGAAAATTTCGGTAGGTGGGTCTAAAATGGGCCCTGTTCCACCAGTGCGTGCAGGTTATGCTCGTGTTATCATGTTTTATTTTGAAAAGGGGATGTATGCAGACTTTAAAAAATGGGTGGGGTTGGGAAGTTGGGGGACGCACGGGGGGTTATTCCAGCCCTTGGACTACCATAACGTTGACGGATTATGGTAAAGCTATGCTATGAGGTAAAATTTCCTACCAAGTAAAAGTAAAACAAGACGGATTCTTTTATTATATTAAACGAATTTAAGGTTATACCTGATAAATTACTAAATACCGAAGTTACTGGTAATTTAATTTCTGCATATGCGCATTTCGACAACTTATGTCTCTTAAGTGCAGATAAAATCTAAACGTTTAGAAGACCATCAACTCAAAGTTATGTAAAAACTTATAGAGAACAAATAACCAATATGATCTATATATAAAGCCAAAATCAGCTAAGGACAGAGCTTTGCATGAGGGAGATACTCCTTAGTTCTCAACAAAATTTACAAAAATTTAGATATTGTAAGGTTCCAAATATAATCGGCTTTCGGGTCAGCACCGAAGTAATGACAACTGGGCTGGTGAATACCCTCGGGGACTAACAGTCCACCAGCAGTGGGATCGACCCAGTGGTAACAAAAAACTAAATACCGAAGTTACTGTGAATTTAATTTCTGCATATGCGCATTTCGGTTACTTATGTCTCTTCAGTGCAGATAAAATCTAAACGTTTGGAAGACCATAAGCTCAAAGATATGTAAAAACTGATAGAGAACAAATAACCAATATGATCTATATATAAAGCCAAAATCAGCTAAGGACAGAGCTTTGCATGAGGGTGATACTCCTTAGTTTTCAACAAAATTTACAAAAACTAACTTACTATTAGTCAGTGAAAGAAATGCATCCAGATCGATCAATAAGATCAAACATATCTATAACACAAGTTATCAAAATCAAACAAATGTTATTAATTAACCACCCAAACTGTTCTTCAAACCACAAAAGGTAACCTCACTACTACGAATTATTTATGATAGCGACTGTATTTCCCGTACGATTTTAAACTAAATGGTTCTTAAACTGTACCTGGAAGTTGCATTTTCAACAAAAACATATGACGTTTCAAACAACAACAAAAATGAACTTCATAATCCCGATTTTGGGATGGGGCAAACGTTTTCGAATGAAAAGTTTCCCCCCTCGTCGTGGTCACATGACGAGACTAATAGACCCTATGGCCCCGCAAATATGTCAAATCCATTAGAGGAAAAGGTGGCGTATTTTATTTCTTTACATCCCACTCAATATTAACTTACAAGTACAGTTGTTCGTCAAAATAATCCATTCATCAATGACGTCATCACTTCTATTAATTGGTGTCATTCTTATAGTGAATTTTGCATTCTGAATAAACGGCAGTAAGAATTTTTTGCTGTCTGAGCAATTACACAATACTGGCAACACCCTGTAAAACGTCAACAAACGGTATTAAGAACATTTGGTTGTCTGAGCAGTTACACATTCCTGGCAACACCCTGTAGAACGTCAATAACTGGCATTATGAATACTGGAAACAAGCTGTTAAACGCCAATGAACGGCAGTATGAACATTTGGATGTCTGAGCGGTAACGAATGACTGGTAACAACCTATAAAATGGTAATAAATAGCAGTATGAACAGTTAGTTATCTGAGCAGAAACACAATACCGGCAACACCCTATAAAATACCAGTAAAAGTCTGGATAATTACATATTACGGCAGAATGAACATTTACTTGTCTGAGGAGCTACGCAATAGCGGCAAAACCCTGAAAAATGGCAGTAAACGGCAATATGAATAATTGGTTTTCTATGCAGTTACACAAAACTGGCAACACAGACTAAAATAGCAATAAATGGCAGTATGAACATTTGGTTATCTGAGAAGTTACACAATACCGGCAACACAGACTAAAATGGCAATAAACGGAAGTATGAATACTGTGAAAGTACTATCGTTCGTGGGGTTCCAATTTTCGTTGATTTCGTAGTTCGCTAGAGGCTGCGAATTCAATAAAAGAAGAGGATGTATAGCTACTTCTAAGTTTTCACAAAGCTGTTGTTACTTGTGTAGACCATGTTATAATCCCTTGGTTATTATATTGTATGGACTTTAAAGCCTATCTGAAGTTTTTCTATAAGTGCTTATATATTGGGAGTTTGTTTGTTTGGATGGTTGGTTTTTGTCGAAATATTTCCTTAGTATTTGTTTTTTTTTCTATTTTGTTTTTTTTTCTGTTTATGTTTTTGTTTCGTTTTGTTCTCGTCTATTTCATTATTTTATCTAATAAGTTTATTTATTTAATTATTTATTTATTTTGTCTTTCTTCTTTTTTCAATTTTTATCTTTTCCAATCTTTCAATATTTAGAACAGACTGTCAAAAAACCCAGGTATAAACTCTTTGAACTTAATTAAAGCTTATACTAGACTGACGGATCAACAGAAAGGCATAATCTCACTTGTTACAAAATAATGAAAATGCCGAAATAATCATACAACTATGATTCGCACACCTTAATTCGTTTTATAGGAAATACATTGGAGTGAAAATGTGATACGAAAACATGTTTCTGGGAACTTTCTATTTGGCGTAATTGTTAGAAAACTGTCGTAATCATATCTTTCTCTTTATACTTAACGACGTTGATAAAGTTCAAGAATAGTTAGATTTCGTTGCATTAGTAAGAAGTTCATATTTGGTACGTGGAAGTTGCCAGATGTCCTTTCAATCATTTATTTGGGATGTTGTCCTCATTGTATCAACACCTTGATAGAGAAGGTGAGCCGAAAATTCATATATTACCTCCTTATTCGATTTATATATTTTATATTTGTTTTTAAATTTTTGTTGTATATTGAGCGATTTTTCCTTTAAAATGTGATCTAACATTATTATTTTGTGATGTCTTGAATGCAATGTTTACAGTAAGAAAATCAGGACTGACTAATTCAATTTTATTTATTTGATTTCCAGTTTTCATTTATGTTTGTATGTCTTAACTATTTGGAAAATCGGTGCAGATTTTGATAATTTGCTAAATTCTTGTTCTTTTGGTGTTACGAATAAGAAAAAAAAATCCATATCGATTGTCAAACCATCATTGCTAGGAAAAAAGAAAAAAAAATAATCAAAAAAGAAAACAAAAAGGAATTAAGCATTTAATGAACAATTTGTATAACTTTGAAGGGTAAAACGTACATTTTAATTTTGATTGTACCCTGCACTTTTTCAATATCTGTGAATAGTGGAAATCTGTCAAGGATTTACGTGTATTTTATACACATTAAATGTTATTGTAAGTAGAACATAGTTCATTTAATTTTGAGAAATTACATTTTCTGACTCAAACATGAACTTTTCCAACATGTGACTAAAATTTTAGCGTGTGGAATAATGCAAAACTGCCAGGACTGTCTAAGTATGGAAAATTTGGACGTAAGATGATGCTACGGATAGCATGAAGAGTTTCTGCTAAAAATGCATTTAATTCGTCTAATTGTGTCGATAGTCCACTTATCAAATATTGCTAAAAGTTTAGCTCCTTCAAATTGTTTAAAAAGTTCGGATTTGAGACTAGAAGTACACTTTCTCAAAACTAAATGGAATATGTTGACTTTCGAATCTTCTACTCATGTTTATTTACATCAATTTATTGAGGCTACATATATCAATTAGTTAATCAATGTAAGTTTTGTTCTTCATAACAAAAAAGTTTCTTTTTATATTGATCTTGTTTCAGATATGTGTTTACTTTTATTATATAAATACCGATTAGTTTGTATTTTAGAAATTACCTGAGTTATCGATCTTTTGTCACATTCAATATATATTTTTACATCTGTTTGTTAACTTCCGATTGTCATCGCCACGATTTATGAAAGTCGTTTGATCACCTTGAAATAATACCATTGAATATAAAAAAAAACAAAAAAGTATATGTTTAAAACTAAATGCTGACATCCCGACATTCAAATAGAATCTTTTACATGTACTGATGTTTATTTAAATCAATTTATTGAGACTACATGATATATCAATTAGTTCATAAATGTAATTTTTGTTCTTCATAACAAAAAGTTTCCTTTTATATTGATCTTGTTACAGATATTTGTTTACTTTTATTATATAAATACCGATTAGTTTGTATTTTAGAAATTACCTGTGTTATCGATCGGTTGTCACATTAAATTTGGTACATCTGTTCGTTAACTTGCAATTGTATTCGCCACGATTTCTGAAAGTCGTCTGATCACCTTGATATTACAGAAAGGTAGCGAAGGTTCGATCCTTGGACCGGGAAATTTCCCACATGAACTTAAACTTCATCTAATATTTAGGTGAAACATAACAGAATGTCAAAGTTAAGCATACATACAAATGAATAAGCATTAAAATTAATGAGGTAAATAATTAAAGGTGAATTATCATGCAGTTAAAGTCCTTCGAAATCGAGAGTATCAAAGGAGAGACAAAAGAGGGATGGAACAGTCCAAGGCATTTACATGAATTAGAGTGTCTTGAATACAAAAGAAATGCTCATAACAGGTCTATAAATATTCTTACGAGACTGAATTTCTTCAGAGACTCGTAAAAGATCACGAAATAAAAGATGCTAGTACCTTCAGTCTCACTTATAGATATATTGGTGATATTCTTTCCATCAATAATGCATCACTTGCTGAATTGATCCAATTTATATATCCACCAGAGCTAGAGATAAAGGAAACGACAGAAACTATCAGACTGACATCTTTTTTTTGGACTTACCACTAGAATTTGACGATAATGGTCATCTCAGTACTAAAATTTACGACAAAAGGGACGATTTAAATTTCAAAATTATCAATTTTCCTAACATTGACAGCAATATTCCAGCTGCTCCTGCTAACGGAGTGTATGTTTCATAGCTGAATCATTACGCGAGAGCTAGCACAAATCATACATACTTTTTCATTAGACATGGTTATCTCCGTGACCGCCTTAGCTTATTTACCAAGAGCTATCTTCTTTGTCAGATCCCAACAAAATGAGAAATCTTTTTAAAGGACCTTCCATACAACATTTCTGTAAAGTTTGCCTGAATTTGCTTCAATAGTTTCAGACCAGATGTTGAAAATGATGTTTTTCCCATAGGGTCCAATGTTATAACTAAGATCGGCGCTGGCAGCCCTGTTTTTATTGGATCATTACAAAATGAGTAAACTTTGTGAAGGACCTTCAAATCATCATTCCGGTAAAGTTTGGTTAAATTTGCTTTAGTGGTTTTAGAGGAGAAGATGAAAATGTGAATTTCCCATAAGGCTAACGTCAAACTATGTTTCTTGCTTGCGGCCATGTTTTTTGTCGAATTAGAATAAAACGAGCAATCTTTGCAAAGGACCTTTAGTAGATGATTCCTGTAACGTTTGGTTGAATTTGATTCAGCAGTTAGAGAGGAGTAGATGAAAATGTGATGTTTTCCCATAGGGTCCTACATTTATGTTAAACACAAGTCATGTGCCGACAGCCATGTTTTTTATCGGATCGGAAAGAAATGAGCAATATTTGTAAAGGACCTTCCATACATCATTCCTGTAAAGTTTGGTTGAATTTGCTTCAGAGGTTTCAGAGGAGTTGATGAAAATGTGAAAAGTTAATAGACGGACGGACGGGCGACGACTGACGCCAAGTGATGGCAATAGCTCGTACTGACCCTTTTGGTCAGGTGAGCTAAAAATGAGTCTGTAAGAAAACAGATGCTTTGCCAAAAGACCTAAACCAAGAATAAATACTAAATTTGAAGTGTCTCTATCATCCTTCATTGAAGGATTTATCAATAATTGTTATGGAAATGTTGGAAAAAGATCTACACTTGGATTAATTTCTAACAAAAGTCACTTAAGCATAAAATGTAGATAAGTCACTATAACTTATCAGTGAACTGGATATACACGTTCCATAATTCTCCTTATCTAAAACAAAATTTGTGTTTAAAATGTGGAAAACTAGAGGCTCAGAGACTGAGCCTGTATCGCTCACCTGATAAAATACTTCTCTGCCATGCATGACCAAAAATGGTGTTTTTTACGAATGGAGGTCTTATGTTAAGCTATGTTCTCTATTAGCATCTGTTTTTTTTGTCCTATTGAAATGAGTAATCTTTGCAAAGGACCTTCTACTTATCATTCCAATACAATTTGCTTCAACAGTTTCAAAGAAGATATTGAAAATGTGATTTTTCCCATAAAGTCCAATGTAAAGTAAAACGTACATACTGTGCTGGCCGCCACATTTTTCACAAATAAGAACAAAATGAACAATCTTTGTAAAGGACTTTTAGTACATCAGTCCTATAAAGTTGGATTAAATTTGCTACAGCGGTTTCAGGGGAGAAGACGAAAATGTGATTTTTCCATAGTGTCCAATTTTAAACTATGTTCCTTTCTGGTAGCCATGTTTTTCCTCTGATCAGAACGGATTGAGCAATCTTTTGTTAAGAACCTTTAGTACATCATTCCTGTAAAGTTGGGTTGAATTTGCATTAGACGTTTTAAAGGAGAAGATAAAAATGTGATTTTCCCATAGGGTCCAATGTTAATCTTTGTTCCATGGTGGTAGCCATGTATTTTATTATCAGAATGGAACGAAATGAGCAATCTTTGTAAAGGACCTTCCATTCATCATTCCTGTAAAGTTTGGCTGAATTTGCTTCAGCCATTTTAGAGGAGAAGATGAAAATGTTTTTTTTCCCATAGGGTCCAATGTTAAACTATGTTCTGTGCTGGCGGCCATGTTTTTTATCAGATCGGAACGGAATGAGCAATCTTAGTGAAGGACCTTTAGTACATCATTCCTGTAAAGTTTGGTTGAATTTCTTTCAGCTGTTTAAAAGGAGAAGATGAAAATGTGATTTTCCAATACGGGGCCAATGTTAAATTATGTTCCGTGCTGGCGGCCATTTTTTTTTTTACGGATCGGAACGAAATGCGCAATCTTTGTAAATGAACTTCCATTTATCATTCCTGTAAAGTTTGATTAAATTTGCTTCAGCTGTTTCAGAGGAGAAGATGAAATGTGATTTTCCCATAGGGTCCAATTTCAAACTATGTTCCGTGCTGGCGGCCATGTTTTTTATCGGATCGGAACAAAATGAGCAATTGTAGTGAAGGTCATGAAGAACATCATTCCTGTAAAGTTTTGTTGAATTTGCTTCAGCGTTTTCAGAGGAAAAGGTGAAAGTGTGGTTTTTCACATAGGGTTAAATGTTAAACCTTAGCTCTACGCTTGCGGTCATGTTTTTTATCGGATCGGAACAAAATGAGCATTCTTTGTGAAGGACCTCTAGTACATCATTCCTGTAAAGTTTTGTTGAATTTGCTTAAGCAGTTTTAGAGGAAAAGATGAAAATGTGATTTTTCCCATAGAGTTCAATGTTAAACCTAAGTTCCGCGCTGGTGGCCATGTTTTAATAGATCGGAACAAAATGACAATTCTTAGTGAAGAACCTCTAGTACATCATTCCTGTAAAGTTTTTTGAATTCGGTTTAGCAGTTTCAGAGGAAAGATGAAAATGTGATTTTTCCCTAAAGGTGCAATGTTAAACCTAAGTTCCGCGCTGGCGGCCATGTTTAATATCGGATCGGAACAAAATGAGCATTCTTATTGAAGGACCTCTAGTTCATCATTCCTGTAAAGTTTTGTTGAATTTGCTTAAGCGGTTTTAGAGGAAAAGATGAAAATGCGATTTTTCCCAGAGGGTCCGATGTTAAACCTAAGTTCTGCGCTGGCGGCCATGTTTTTTTATCGGATCGAAACAAAATGAGCAATCTTTGTAAAGGACCTTTAGTACATCATTCCTGTAAAGTTTGGTTGAATTTGCTTTGGTGTCAGAGGAGAAGATGAAAATGTGAAAAGTTTGACGGACGGACGGACACCAAGTGATGGCAAAAGCTCACACTGACCCTTCGGGTCAGGTGAGCTAAAAATATAAAATTCAGTTAGAAATTTCAGCAACAAGGCACATACATATCATAGATTCCTAGCATGTACTATATTGACATGAAAATACTTTTCAGGAAAAATTGTACTTTTCTAAGAGATTAGAAAAATCGAAAATAAAGTCACTATGGCACCACCCACTAAATGTGTAAAAGCTGTTAGTGACTATATTACAAAACCAGCTAAGGACAAAGCTATGCAAGCAGAAGATACTTCTTACTTTAAAACAAAATTTTCTTCAATTAAGATATTGAAAGTTTCCATATAAATTAATTAATAATGTCACAACAAAAAAATTCAAAACGATAAAGTCTCTAATATTTAAGTTATCACTCAGCCCGAATTAATTCATTAAGAAGAGTAAATAATTATACAAGCATAAACATTACTTACAATAGTTCCAGAGATCTTAATTTTGAGAACAATTGGATGTGCAAGGTAATCAACTCGTTGCCATTCAAAGTACTGAAAAAGACAGAATTAATAAGAGTAAAAACATAACCCTTATAATAGAATTGTCAGGGTACAAAATCATAAATTCTAACCTAAACTCAACAAATATATGAGCAATCATATTTAAATGAGTTTTTAACTTTATGCAGTTTATAAAAATATCATTCTATTAAATTTGTATTTGTCATATGAAAATATAACAGGTTTATAAAACCAATACCAGCAATATTACAAACAAATATAACAGTAACACCTGCAATAGCTGAGAATTACAATTACATGGAACAATTCACAAGCAAACTATGCTAAAAACACATATGATAGACAAGGGACAACGGAATAAAAGAAAGGAACTCTGAATAGCCGAACTTGGCAACGGCACTTGCAAAAGCTAGCGGAAGGAATTAACCGGTTTACTGATACTCAAACCATACCTTCTTATATATCCCGTTTCCCTATAGTATAATAAACATGCAAATAAAACTCAATACATGTAGACTTCTAACTCTTTGACCATTATGTTGAAAAAGAAAAGAATATGACAAAACTTATTTTAGAAAGAGGGGTCAAAGAGTACTCGCCGCTAAACTGCCAGTTAGTTCAATGAACCTAGTCAGCTGATAAAAACACAGTCGCTCAACGAAAGAAAAATCAAACTAAAACTTCCCAAAGTGTTTGCGAACTCCAAAAATTGTTTACAAACAAAGAAAGCTTCCACCAACAAACTGTTTGTGTGTAAGAAACACTATATCGACTCCCTTGTGAAGGAGATGGCATCAACAGTTCATCTGGAAACACTACTTAGACCCCTACTACAATATCGAGGGATGAGATTGTAAAAAATCTCACTTCAGTTTTAGCATCATTTGGCATAAAAGCCAATGATGAAAACAATCAACTCCCTTACATCTACTGGGTACCTAAACTTCATAAGAATCCATACAAACAGAGATTCATTGCCGAGTCTTCCAGATGCACCACTAAACCTCTTTCACAGCTCCTCACTACTTTGTTGACCGCAGTCAGAGATGGCCTGAAAAATTACTGTAATAAAGCTTACTCCATAAGCGGCGTGAATCAAATTTGATTCTTAAAAATTCCAAAGATCTCCTTGAACAACTATCCTCAACCAGTCTTACCCATTGCCATAGCATTCAAAGTTTTGACTTTTCTACTCTTTATACAACCCTGTCATACAATAAACTGAAAACAATAATTGCAGATTTAATACATCAATGTTTCTGCAGTAAAAATGGAGGACGCAGATATACCTATTTTGTTATAGGGAAAGACAAGACATATTTTGTTAAGAACCACACCGATTCAAACAAGAAGTACACTGAGACTGACAGTAATCAAAATGTTAGAATTTTTGATCGACAATATTTTTGTCGAATTCGGAGGTCGTGTTTTCCAACAGACAATAGGGATTCCTATTGAAACTAACTGTGCGCCGCTTTTAGCTGACCTTTTCCTTTACTCGTAGGAGGCTAAGTTTTTACAAGGGCTTATTCAAAGAAAACAAGATTGCTACGCGTAGCTATGTCCCCCGCCGCCGCAGAAAAGTCAATAAAGTCCCATTTCTCATGTAAAATTTTGAGAAACAAAATGGCGGCAGGATATGATCAACTGCATTAGGTGGCAAATAGCTAAGCAAAATTTCAGCAAAATCCCTTAACTGGAGTAAAACGAGATGTGTCCAGAAAGTCTCCCTATGTGTAGTATGCATTAAGTCGATAAAGTCCAATAACTCCCTTATAATTTGTTGAATCAAAATGGCGATGTGATATGATCTATTACATATAACGACTAACAATCCTGTATAATTAGAATGAATTCGGACTATCAGTTTCTGAGGAGTTGCGTCCACAAGATTTGCCATTGTATAACAATGTGGAAATAATCAAAGTCCCATAACTCCCATAAAATTTGACGAATTGAAATGGCGATGTGATATGATCTAGTACTAATGGTTTCTAACAATCCTGTAAAATTTGAATAAATTCTGAACAGCCGTTTCTAAGGAGTTGCGTCCACAACATTTGCCATTTTATAACAATGTGGAAATAATCAAAGTCCTATAACTCC
>MJUU01013547.1:71975-95276 GCA_002080025.1 Modiolus philippinarum | reverse complement strand
AAAAAACGTTTTTTGAAAACCTGCGGCTTTTTCCCATATCAACTACTAGCAGGGAACATAGTTTACAGGACCCTATTGGAAATGCCATTGTCAGCCATGGTCCATGTGAGCGATACAGACTCTTGAGAGCCTCTTGTTGTTTGTTTGTTTCTTGTTTTTGTTTTGTTTTTGTTTTTTTTAATTTATTTTTATTATTATTATTTTTTTTTATTTGGTTGGGTCAGTTTACATATGAGAAATAAGTTTGAATTGATCGTCACACAAGGGACATATATCTATTACCAATAAAGGAAATCGAACAGAACTGATCTTTGAACTTCCTTGAGACATCACAAAGAAAAGACTGTAGCATATATTATCTAAATTTTATGACAAATATATTTGACAAGGTAGACGGATGACGTGGAGACGGTGTATTTACAATACTTCGCACAACTTAAGTTTCTTCATCCCTTTTACTGTCTGGTATATGAAATACCTTGAAACCTGAGCAATACATGCAAACAAAATTCATACCAGTTACTGATATCTTCATTTCCAGTTACGGACATCAACGAAAATATATTTTCTTCAGTTACCGACATCACCGCGGTTTTTTGTACCGCTATTTTCTCTGCTCAGCGATTAAATAATTTACGACACCTGTAAACTTCCAGTTCTAAACTTGGAAATGTATCAAATAAGACATAAAACATTATCTGTTATATTACAAAATCGACAGTCCAAATATTAAGCCGAAACGCGTCCGCCATCTTGGGATAGCGGTAACTGCAGTTACCGATATCACATTTACCCCAGTGAAGTCATCGCGTTTGTCATATAGCTTAGTTTGACGTCTGCATCTGTTGTCAATGTCAAGATGAAGGTCAAGACCGATATGGAAGTGTATGCAGTAGGATAGAGGTTTAACTTCCCCTACAAAATAGCTCCCTCAACGTTATTTGGAAAAAATACAAAAAGCCATTGTATAACCCCTGGGTTAATTTCGCACCTCCATTGTGACGTTTCTGGACCATTGTGATGTTTTGATATTAACAAGTGTTTGTTTGTTTTTTCTATTAAATTGCCATGTATGTATTCTCGATTAGTGATTTTTGTTATTGCTTCGGTATTCATGTAGAAATTTATTCATTGATATAGAAGGTAGAAAAACATTCGTAGTATTTTGATTGACATTGAACATATTACTCAAGTAAATATTATTAACTGAGTCGCTTTTCGTCCTGCAAAAAGCGTTCCTCTTTCAAATTTCTTTTAACTTTTTTCAATTAATTATTCAATACCGTTGCATATACATGAAGGACACTACTTTTTTGCTATCGTTAACAGCATTTCAGATGGCATTGCATAACTTTTAAGAGAAGCTTTATATTACTTCATGTGATAATATTTTCATGGAAATATGATGTTGACATAAATCTCCAATTATGCAACGCTTGATTTTTCGGCCATATACACACATTTTATTTGAAAACATATTTTTTTTTAATTATGATATAACGTTTTGCCCATATTTAGACACGTGTTTAGCAATCACGTGTGTGGGATTTTGATATTTAATTGTCTTCATGCTCCATACTGTATCTGCTGATTATTGGAAAAGGCAGACCAGATAATAATGATATCTACAAATCTATTCTGATTCTATTCTGATTAAGTGTCCCAAGTGGAACAATGCACGTGCTTGTTACAGTACTGTGCAACGTAGCCCTTACCGTTTGACGAACGCGAAACGGATTGCTGACGGGACGTGAACGGGACAGGACGGGACGAATCGATTCACGTCCATAACAATTCACGTCCAGGTACTCGTCATTTGACGAATGCAATTCGTCAATTGACGAGAGACGACTCGTCATTTAATGATATGCAAAATAATCACTAGATTAATAGATAATTGAAATTTTCCAATGAAACGAAACGAATTCAATTGTGATAACGGTTTTATACAAAATTAACATTGACAGTGACTGGGAACAGTCCAATGCTTTAATTTGATATGAAACAAATACATAAATTGAAAATAAATAGCTAAATTTCCATTCATTTCGTTAAGAACTCCACCAAAATACAGAAAATGATAAAAAATGTCAATCAATTTTAATCAAATAATTTTTTTAGTAATTGCAAATGAACCATTCAGTGCGGAACTTTCCCTTTACATATTATTTTGTTAAAAATTTCATGAAAATGAAAACATGTGATAAAAAAAATTACTTATTAATCTCCATTTTAGTCATTACACATACACCGATCAGTGTGAAACTTTCCTTTTACACATTATTTTGTTAAAAATTCCATGAAAATCAAAAAATGTTATAAAAAATTACTTATGAATCTCCATTTTAGTCTTTACACATACACAGGTCAGTGTGAAACTTTCCTTTTCAACATTATTTTGTTAAAAATTCAATGAAAATGAAAAAATGTGATAAAAAAATTACTATTGAATCTCCATTTAAGTCATTACACATACACCGGTCAGTGTGAAACTTTCTTTTTTCACATTATTCTGTTAAAAATGTCATGAAAATAAAAATATGTGATAAAAAATTACTTATGATTCTTTATTTTAGGCATTACATATACACCGGTCAGTGCGAAACTTTCCTTTTACACATTATTTTGTTAAAAATTCCATGAAAATATTAAATTTGTGATAAAAAATTACTTGTGATTCTTCATTTTAGTCATTGCATACATACCGGTCAGTGCGAAACTGTCCTTTTACACATTATTTTGTTCAAAATTCGATGAAAATGAAAACAATAACATAAAAGATCACTCGTAAATGTTCATTTAGTCATGACATATGCCAAACTTTCCTTTTACACAGTATTTTGTTCTAAATTCCATGAAAATGAAAGATTTTAATATAAGATCAATTAGAAAATCTTTATTTTAGTCATAACAAATGCACTTGCCAGTGCAAAACTTTCATTTTACAAATTATTTTGTTCAAAATTCCATGAATATGAACAATCTTGGTAAAAAAGGGACACTTATAAACCTTCATTTGAGTCATTGCAAATCTACCAGTCAGTGCAAAACTTTTGTTATACACATTAGTTTGTTTAAAATTCCAATATGTCCAAAAATACATAATTAAAACTGACTTGTGAAACTTTTAGTCATCACAAATGCACCGATCAGTGAGAAATTTTCCCTTTACACATTATTTTGTTTAAAACTCGATGGAGATGGCAAATTTTGATGAATAACACCCGTCAGTGCAGAAGTTCCTTTCGAACTTTATTGTATTAAAGACTCCATGAAAATGAAGAAAAAAAACATGTCATAAGCAATTATTTATTGATAGCAAAAAGATTGATCTGTTGCGATGATGTACCGATCGTGTATGCACTGAGTGAAACGAATCTATATTTCGCAAAATCTTCAACCCGAGATATCACGTGATAAATGAACGTATCTGGACGTGAGTTGGACGAATAGGGTTCTCGTCATCCGTCACGTTTCGCGTCAATTGACGAGTTGGACGAATAACAAGTCGTCACGTTAATTAACTGATCGCTGACTGACCGCTGACTGCTCCCTGACGAACGGGTGACAGGTGACTGATTGTTTTTTCTGTAAGGGCTACGTTGCACAGTACTGTATTTAATAAATGGAGATAATATATATAGTGTGAAGTGAAAACCTAAATTGTATTTGACTATATAAAATTTTCCTCCTTAAAAATTTGGGCACGTGATTATGTCATCACAAGTATATATTTTTATTCAAATCGATCACTTTTTAATTTCATGTTTATATATATTCATGTATATATATATGAATGTGACGTTACACAGGCAAGCGAATTTCCATTTTCTACTTTTGTCCTTAATATCAGCCCATTAATCGCATCAAAGAAACACTAACGTCATCAAGAAACGCAGAAAGATTTAAGTTTACTTGTCGACAGCCAGCGTGGATTTATTGAAGAATTTTATTGCGGTATATTATAAGTTATCATGCACTTAACCAACTAATATGATTATTTAGATAGTGTCGAAAATCGTTGAACGGCAAGCGACCTTCAGTTATGCAAACCTGTTTGTGTTTAACTAAGAAAACGATAATTACAAAATGACCTACATTAAACTACACGATTATACACATAAATGCTATGTCGACTGACCGCGTACTCTGGACAATACACAGCCGAATTTTCATGTTGTATAAAGTTTACATGGCGTTTTCGTAATACATGGAGCAAAAACTTTTGAAAATGAATGCAAATAAAATATTTCAATGTATTTTTTACTGTAAATATCAGGCTGAAATTAGTTTTACATTACGTGGAAGTAAACTAATTTAAACTTTAATTTATCCATGCTTACTGCATGTTTCTGAATTTTGTCCTTATGTACAATTCTTATATGTACGCTTTTGAATGACTTTGGTCTACTTGTAGGTGAAACACTACATTATCATGATTATTGATTGTCATGTGTAGGGCGGACATGGTTATTTAGCAGGTGGTTAATCAGCCAATAGAATCCAAGTTAACATCCGCATAACCGCACAAAATGTTTTGAAAGTTTTGTTTGGTAGTGGATTACCCATTAAAATCCATGGCACATGTTACTTCTCTAACCCTAAAACAGCACCACGGTAAAGTTTTGAAAAAGCTTTTGTGAATATCTTTAGTATTCAAACATTTGCAAGGACAAATCAGTAAAACAAATATCACCAAATCACACAAAACTAAAATCCTACAGAACGACATAAAAGACAACACGAGAAACTAATGCACTGACAGTGTGACTCCCATATAAACCGTGAGTGACATCGGGAGGGCGGGGGGAGAATGTCCTGCTCCGCTAGCGGCACCCATAACACTATCAGTGAGTCAATCAAGGGATGAGTCAAAACCGGTTATGTCAAATCCGTGAAGACGTGAAATCTGGCGTAAAATGTCCGTTTTCATTTAGACACATACACGTCATATCTGTCAATGATATCGTGGTAACGGCCATAGAATTTCTGAAGGGAGGATTTTTTCTTTGGATTCGTCTTGTTGTAAGCTTTCAATAGAATGCCAGCTAATTTTGGTGTAGCTCTTACTGTTTCCGGGCTATGGGGGGTCAAAGGGGCAAAAAAAGCATTTTTTCAAATTTGTAAAATCTTTATTTTCATCGGATTTGATGGGATTGATGAATTCCTCTTGTAACATGTGTAAGCTTCTGAATTAAACATATTTTATCGCTCAAAATAATAAGCAAAGGGAACGGGCACAAATTATAACAACATTATTATAAACCCTCTCCCTGCAACATAACTTACAACTTTTCCCAGCAGCAATACAATATCACAACTTGAACTGAATTCAAAATGAGAAAAGTAAACACCTTCGAATGCTTCTGACTATTTGATAAGTGTACAAAAAGGTAATTGAAATGAAACAAAATCAATAATTATATGTTTGTAATTGTAACTACAAGAAGAAATGAAGGAAAGGGAAGAATCAAAGGAAAAGATGAAACTGCAACATACAATTAAATCTGTGTTTTTTTAGAGAAAGTTATGGACCGCTGTAAAATATCCATATTTCTGTTCTTAGTGAGATCAACATTTCAATACAAAATTATATCCAAGTCTACATTCCCATAAAATCTAAGCAGCAAAAATATTTTTTTTCTTCAATCATCATAAAGTGGACATTCGAGAAAATAGTGGTATGCATTTTCGCAAAAGACACCACAATTACATCCTGGGATATCTTTGATATTAAAACGATGTAAACCAAAATTTAAACTGTAGCTATACCTAAGTTTAGTATGTATTTTTTTATGACTAATATTGTACTACATGAGAACTTCAGATTTGATACTCTAACACTTTTTGAAACTATTTTAGTTGCTGCATTACGCTTTCCAAATGCAAAGAATTTAAAATACAAAGAGTACAAGGGGAAAAAGCTTGAGTGTGAAATAGCCAGCCGGTAATTAGGAATAGTAGCATATCCTCTATTTCATAATGGATAGTTAGCGTGGCCCAAACTTTAGAATGGTAAAATTTCCTTTAAATATAAAGGAACAATATTATTATTATATCAAACACAAACATATTTGGATTAAAGTTTATCAACCAGGTATTTACCCATTCGTTGACATTTACTAGATCTCTAGAGTTTCAATCATCCTTTGGGATAAATAAAGAACTATATAATAAAGAAGTATCATCCGCAAAAAGACGACTTTGTGAGTCAAGATGATCAGCAATATCATTAATGTTTATAACATATAACAAAGGGCTTAACGCAGACCCTTGAGGAACCCCAACTTTGAGATACTTTACAGTGGAGAATGAATTTCTGATAACAGCACATTGTTTTCTATCGGCTAAATAACTTTCAAATCACTTCAGTAGATTGTGTATGCCATAGATCTAATCTTTTGTATAAGACCCTTTAACCCTTTAGCCATACCCTATCGCATATATCAGCTGTCATTTGCGAAATGATATATCCAAAGTAAGAAGAAGGCAAGATCGATGATTTACTGATGAAGCGACTCAATTTTAGATCTAGTCGACTGTAAAAAATTCGGTCGTCAGTTGCAGGACTGTTACATTATACTAATGTAGCCACAACGAAAGGAGAGGGGACTATAAGAGCTGTTTTTGGCCCAAATTTCAGGATTTTTTTATTCTTCCAATAATCGTTTATATAATATATGTTTCTAATGCACCAACGCGCAAAGAACGTTTTGCATACACATTTTCCTGTCTCCATGGTTACATTGACGTCGCGTGACGTCACAAACACAGCGTGTTTCAGCTGATATCGAAGAAAAATACCGTGTTTTGCAAATTTCATAGAAAAGTTAGACCCCTCCATACGCCTCGATCAAAAAGACAATGTACATGTGCATTTTTGTTTGTTTAAATAATATTTCAACAAAATTTTGTTTTGATCGAATGCTGTGGAGGGGGTGAATTTTTTAAATACACTCGTTGCTGACGACAAAATCTATGCATGTCTTTTGCCGTTTCCTTCTTGCAATAAATAATACGATGCAGTCTTGTAAGTCGGCGCACCTAAGCATTTACCTTTCGATTCCTGCTGTAATTTTTTATCACATTATTTTCAATTTTCAACAAAATAAATATACATAAACCAACTTTTAAATCATGCAGAATTTAAAATTAGAACTTCGAATAAAATGTATGAAAAACAAGCTTAAAATGACCTACCCCCGATATACCGCCATGTTTAAATGTCTTGTAAGTCGGCGCAGGGTGAGAATATCAATGTACCAGGAACCCAAAATAAATAGTAATTTTCGCTATCGGGTTTTCAGAGGAAGGTGGGAATGTTCAGTATTAAAACAAAATACTTTCAACAAAAATAGTGAACTTAAAACAGCTACAGTAAACGTCTAAGCAGCAATAGAACCTATTAACAACGAATATAGCACCGTTTTCGTTTTTTTTTCAGTACCGGTGAACACTCAAAAAAGATTTCTTCGTCATCAGCGCTATCTGGCTTCAAGTTAGTACAGACATTGTTCTGTACCAATCTTTATTCTTATAAACGGAAATCGTTTTCTTCATCTGCGCCAACTTACAAGATGCGCCGACTTACGAGACTCGACTGTATATGAAATTTATTCATAGATATCCATGGTAATACATAACTCTGTTAAATGTTTCAATGAAATACCTGATTATAAACTGTTTTAAAGATGGGACTATCGCTTATTTATTAAACCCTGCTCCCTTTGAATATCGAGGGCGGCACTAACTCAGTATATTTACAGATATCAATGGTTATGATCAAGATGCATGCCTGCGAATATTTCAATAAAATACCCGATTATAAAATTCAGCATCTTCTAATACACACAGAAAACAAGAGTTTTTAATTTGAGCTCAAAAGTATCCCAGGTATTTAGTTCAACGTTCACCTTTTGTGTGTTATTTCGGAGATTAAGAAAACACGGGACATCAAAGGATTGATGGTCGCAATGGTTTACTGACGACGCGTTTTTTTTTGTTTTTTTTTTCTTTTTTTTCACAGCTTTTCACTTCAAATTATCTATAAATACAAATAAAAGAATGGATGCCCTATTGAATTTTGTTTTATTGACAAGATGCTTTAAAACTTCATTTTTTTTTATTTTCAAAATGCCCACAAAATTGCGGCAAAGCAGGGATCCTTATCTGTTCGGGGCAGTTGGCGAGTTGACCGTCAATTTGTCACAAGATTGACGACCTACTGACGTTTACATTACATCACGCGATTTTTGAGATGTCTCAATGACTTCATAAAAGAAATTTATTTTTCTAACCAACTCTTAAAAATTTGATAAAGTATTTGAAATTAGTACACCTACGCATTGTCGCCCTGTCAATAAGTTAAAACTCTATTTATTTTGTATATCTAAAACCTCAGTTCCGGGTTTTTTGTGCATAATTAAAAGTCGCTGTAATTACTGATTTATTGACGAGTTTGTTAAAATGTATAGTCGATGCCAATAGAAGATGTGAGTGAAATCATTTCAATATACCGGTGCGTGCCTCATTTGTGAACGAACTTCTGTGGTTAAAGTAAGTGAGAACTTAAGAATAATGTCCTTGCAATTTTAGATTTAGTAGTACAATACGGGACTTTCAAGGTAGGAACTCTCGTGTAATTCTTGGTGGAAACGATCGCCTCGGATACCAGTAAGCAGGAACACTGTATTTCTAAACCTATTGAAATAAATACATACCAAATAAACTATTTATGAAATTGAGGTGCAGTTATAATTTTTCCTTTATGACAATTTTTAACTAAATTTTAATTGAAGGGAAAAAAAATAAAAACCTGAGGTACTACAAATCGATTAAATATAAATGACACTTAGCACAACATTGTCCATTAATTGGTGATTCCCTCTCAGTGTATTGATGTATTGATTTTTTACGTATAAAAATAAATCTGTTTCCGGAATGAACACTATTAAAAAGTCCCGTATTTGGATATTGTAACTAATGAAGGGATATGGAGTAAATGCAAATGAGACAAAGTCTCTACAAATAAATGACAAAACCAAGCAATGGAACAAAGATTTTATTAATTTGTTCTTCATCTTGTAATCATTTGTTGTAAAACGACTTAAAATGGAAATAATTTCGTACTTTAATTTTTTTAACTAAATATGACGCGTCGGTGTACCCAATTAAAACAGTCATTCTAAGATGACGTCCCTAATACGCTTTCTGTCTATACCCTGGTAAAATCGCTATGTATTCAAGTAAAATCGATGGAAAATACTGATATACACCTATATTGTACAAAGCATCAATTGTAAAACCAATCCAGAATTTTTAATAAATTATTATTGTTGGCAGATATTTCATCATTACACTCCAAAAATTTCAAACCGATTTGACATGTATTTTTACAGGTCAACTTGAACTTATCTCTTATTTAATTATTTGTTTGTTTGCTTTTACTACAATAAAAATGCAATTTCCACATAAAATGAGTAAAAGTAAAACCTTGTCTGAAGTGACAGGTTATTCCACCATTGAAAAATTAAGACTAACATATATGCAAAAAATCTGTCTATAGAAGAGCCCAACTCATAGAAGGAAGTATTGCTACCGTGTTACATCATTTTATATGAAATAATCGTTTTTACTTGCGAAACGTATACAAGTCATACAACAAACAAATGGATCGGTCCCTGAACGATTTGTTGAGGGAAACACAAAATTATTTTGGTCAATTTCTGACTGACGATTTTTTACCTGTCTATAGTAAAAATATTGGATCTGATGCCCTTTTCTGTATTCTGAATTTTTTTCCTTTTCAAAATCCAGAGTTTTTTTTATACAATACATGACCTCTCCTCGAAAATGAAATGGTTGTTGGTGTTTATACTTTTAACCAAATGCCGAAGTCTAACCTTTCCTTTTTTAAACTGATTGCGAAATTGAAATACAGTTTTAGCAGCATCATAAAAAGGTTGTTGTGCAGAACGACGTGGGGCGAAATTGATTATGTGTTTATGGGAATATGTATGTATATAAAAGGTTATTAGAGAACAAATCAATAATTTGATTTGAAAATAAAGCCAAATCAACTAAGGACACAGAGCTTTTCACGACGGTAATTCTCCTCAATTTTAAAATTTCCTAAAAACAAATAGGTTTTTTCGTTTTACATACCTGCCAACCTCAAATTCTGCTGTGTCGGGTCATAGCCGAACATTTAGGTATGTGGTGGCTGGTCATATGGCGCCAAGCCGTCATGCACCTATTCAAGGATTCTTTGCAATAGTTCCGTACCATTTATTACAATATATGAGGAGGGCAAGACCTTTCCTGTCAATGTATTTTGGGCATTTTCAGTGGGATGTTTAATGTTTTTGGTGAAATAAATCAGTTGTTTACTGTTTTCGGACCATTTGGTGTTTCTGTTCACTTAAATCTTACTTTGTCTCAACTCTTAAAAGGAAGATATAAAGCACTGTTTGCTGTTAATCTTAGAAATTGTGTTAATTGTGTTGTGGCGGGTCATTTGCGGATGATGTTCTCATTGGCGGGGGAAAATGACGACCTGCGGCGGGTTATTATCCCTGGCGTGTCACACCCGTCAAAAGCGAGTCAGTTGACAAGTATGGTTTTATAAGACTGCAGGAATAGTTCAAATGGTTGATAAAAATAGAATTCTAAAGCACAGAATGTCATATCATGTGAAGAGTACTAAGACAAGATACAGGTTTGTTCCTGAAAATGCAAAACACCTCAACAAAATGTTAATTTCAACGTCGGTCAAGGAAATGGTCTGTATACTCACTGTTTAGTTGATAAAGGCTATTTTAAAGCATAGTGAACTTTTCTCAAAGAAACAAGAAATCAGCAACTTCGGTGGTATCTAAATGCTATTTAACAAAACCGTTTTACTTGATTATCTCCCCTTTATATTGTATTTTATTAGTATATATAAAAGATATACAGATATGTGATGTAAATTGCGCAAACATAGTAAAAAAATTAAATAAAATCTAATGTTTTTTTTATCACAGTACATCAGCTACAACTTTTTACTCCCGCAAGGAATATAATTTGTGAAGTTTTCATAATTAATTTTACCAAATGTTCAGACATAATGTTAGCACTTAGTTGCTATGGTAATTTAAAGTCGTGACCCAGTCGAATGAATAAATTTTATTTGATAAATGATTCAAATTCTGCGTGTCATGCTGTATTTATTTAAAGTGAAAACCCTGAGTTTATTATTATTGTTGTTATATACTCAACACCGTATAAAATTTGTCTCCATAGCAACCATTGATAAGGATATCTTAGTAGAGCAACCAGTGAGACATCTTTCTTGATATCATATACCCCACCGGGATACCTCATTTACTTCGGATCTTTTGTGTATAATCGTTCTTAAGTTTCACAAAATCTCTCATATATGCGGGTATACTTCAGGAGTGTTACATAAAATCGCGTTTGCTATGAAAATGCACGAGTTTTGCGCGTTTTTGTCTTTCTTTTCAACGATGTTTGCTGGAGAAATGTGAAGTGATAAATATTAAAAAGTTACATAGACATGAAGAGGACATCGTATAGATAATTCCCTGAAAAAATTATGAACATTTGAGATGGGGCCAAATTTGGCCCTTATAGCCCCTACCCCTTTGCCGCGACTTTTCTCAAAATATCTTTTTAAGTAAATGTTAAAGGATGTCATGGCATACACCAATTAAAAGCTTTTTTATGCCGCTTCATGCAATGCATTACCGTAATTTTACAACCAATAGTTAAAAAGTTTTCCATTACCCTCCTATGTTATTTTGGCAGAAAATTTGAGTCGAAAACAGGGAGTAATACCTGGTTAACAGTACACCTGTATTTATTGTTATAATGCCCTGGGGTCTATCGATTAACCAAAACACGTGGGTCGGGAGTTGATCTCGAAGCAAAAAAATTGATTATGTACTTACTTGACAAAGTGTCTACAAAAACTTTTTACCTGTAAACAAATTTATTTTGACTGATGTGACCACGCTCATGCAATTTTCCCAAAAATATTTAATGCTACAAAATTTATATGATTGAAAAGATGAAACTTCGATGCGAATCATGGTATATTTTTCTTTAAATTTAGTTGAAAATTTAGTTGTTAAATACACCGGGAAAAGTTTAGTGTTTGAACTCATCTTTTCAATCATATAAATTATTTTTGGGAAAATAGAAAGTGTACTGAAAAAAAACGTCATGAAGTGTAAAATTTCGCGGTATATTTGTAAAAAATTCAAAATTATCCAAGTTTAAGAGCAAAGTTTGTGTACTTTGGAATAAATTTATTTTACAAAAACTATACTATGATTTTCAGCAATCTTTTTTCTATAAAATGGTGTTCTTTGTATTAAAATCGGTGGAAAAATGTAGCTGTAAGGTGTACTAAAACTTTCCTATGTTTCAACAGAGAAATGCTAAAAAATACGACGATTTACAGGTAAATCTGCCGAGACACCGAAATTGTAAGAAATGTGAATGTTATATTAGTCCTAGCCCGAATAAACAACAAACAAGCACCCTATATGCAAATAAGTAATCAGTCGGCAATCCATTTGGTGTCTTTTCATTGGTTTGTTAGTTTGCATAAATCATTCATCAATCACTCCCACATCGAATTTCTTTAAAATTTGAGTGAAATTAACATGAAGGTCTATGGAAAATATTTTCATTTGAACTTTGATTATTTCGGTAAATGTACCAAGAGTCGCGGCAAAAAATTAGAAAATGATGCATATGTTTTATTAGGGTGTTATTTAAAACAAAAATAACTACAGCGATTTAAGCTGCGGCAAATTTCGCTGTGCGTACTTTAGTCAAGGACCATGTAAAATTCTCGGTATGTATTATTTAAAGCGTTCCTCGTCATATCATTTGAAGAACAATTATCTGATTTTGATAAACATTTGTTTGGCAAGTCCTAGTATTGGGAGGATGTTCTGACATAATGTATCATAAACAGGGAAAATACATGATTTCAGAAGTTTTGATTTTGGAACGCGTATTAGCTCAAGGAGCCACTTCACAACTAGCATCAATTTCCTTTCATTTACATCCGTTTCTATCGTCAAAGCAATTTTTTGTATTCCTACCTAACCATCGGTTCATATTATTATTATACATGGTAGGATAATTGCAGTTTGGCAGTTTTTAGCTCACCTGACCCGAAGGGTCATGTGAGCTATTTATTGCCATCACTTGGCGTCCGTCGTCCGTCCGTCCGTCGTAAACTTTTTCAAAAATCTTCTCCTCTGAAACCACTGAACCAATTTCAACCAAACTTGGCCTGAATCATCACCAGGGTATCCTCTTTCAAAATTGTATCCGATGATTCCGAGGACCAAACAACATGACTGCCGTTACTAAAAATAGCACATAGGGGTAAATTGCTGTTTTTGGCAAATAACTCGAAAACCGTTACAGATATCAAAAATCTGACATGAGTTAAAAGTGATCAGCATGGCAAGATCTACCCGCCCTGCAATTTTGAAGAAAATATGATCACCAGTTTTGGAGTTATTGCCCTTTTTTCGGGAAATTTTTCAAAATTTTAATATTTTTTATTTATTATCAAAGAAACTATAGCAGATAGAGGTCAAATTTAAATTGCAAAAAATGTTCAGCATATCAAGATCTACCCACCCTGAAATTTTGGAGAAAATCACAAAATCCTTGTAGGAGTTATTGCCCTTTTTTCATAGAATTTTCAAAATTTTCATATTTTTCGTCTTTTATTTCCAAACTATAGAAGATGAAGGTTAAGTGTAAATTGATAAAATGTTTGCCATGCTGTGGTGACTTCAAACGTGGTGTTGAAAATCGATCGTTAACCGCCATTTTCAAAATGGTGGGCAAAAAAGGCGGGAAAATTCAACATTGTTCAATTTCAATTACATTTGGTTTCCAAATAGATATTGATGTTGCGACTTCAAAACCAGTGTTGAAAATTGTTTGTTGACCGCCATTTTCAAAATGGCCGCCAAGAAAGGCGGGAAAAAACAACGTTGTCCGATTTCAATGAAATTTGGTTTCCAAATAGGTATTGATGTCGCAATTTCAAAACCGATGTTAAAAATTGTTCGTTGAATGCCATTTTCAAAATGGCCGCCAAAAAAGGTCGGAAGATTCAACATTGTCCGATTTCAATGAAATTTGGTTTCCAAATAGATATTGATGTTGTGACTTCAAAACTGATGTTGAAAATTGTCATTTTGTCAAAAAAGCCAAACAAAGAAATATAGTAAAACATGATCAGACTTAATACAGTTCGAGATATTGGTGGTGTTCCAGCTACCAAAGTTTGAGAGACTGAAGTTCAACTGTATAACTTACAATGTAAGCTTGATTGTCGTATTGTGCTTCACAGTTCTCCTCACAATACAAGAAATATATCTAAACTAGATTATAATGGGGAACCCCTGCCAATTTTTTTTTATGGAAAGGGGGACTTTGAATGTTTTGATTTCAGCAATATGCATTATCTGAATTATAAGGTGATCTCTTACCCAAATTTTTTTTGAATGATGGTCTGAAATGGGTTGTAATAGATAGTGGGCTTTTAATTACCGTTGAAACTGCTGAATCTATTTGCCCAATTGGAACCATACTTGGTGACAACTGTCCATAGTCGGTACCTATCGATGAATGTGTCTGGTAAATGTGCATGTATTCCAAGATGGCCACCAGCGGGGACCATTGTTTAACATTGGACCCTATGTGGAAAACACGTTCAAAGATTTTCTCCTTTGAAACTTCTAGAAAATGAGACACTTTAACATTGGGTTACTTTGGGATACAGTTTATGCCAGTCATGGATCAGGTGAGCTATACAGGCTCTTTAGAGCCTCTAGTTTAAGTTAGACAGAAATTTTCTTCAATGTTGTAAAATAATTACTCCCAGAGTGGCATAATCTTAAATCCGAGGATAGGTATGCTGATTACTTTTCATGGATTCAGCTGACAACGAGTCATAGTAGTTCTATTTTCTGTGTCAATAAAAGTGCCTGTTAAGTATCTTCTTTCACAGGCGAAAAACGACCACCACTTGTATGGATAGTCATTTTTTTGTTCAAGGTATGCGACAATTTACAGAAACAAATACATTATTGAAATGTCAAAGCCGTTCTTTCAGTGAAACAGTATTATACAATATAGTAAGTTGGTAATACTCGGCTATAGTTTTTCAGGGAGGATCAGCTTTAGATAATACAATTTCGAAGTTACTGTAAATTTAGTTCCTGCATATGGCCATTTCGACAAATTATGCGTCTTTAGTGCATAATGATAATGATTGATTGTTTAAATGATCTGCACTTAGTCATCGAAAATCCAAATTGGTGAAAAATCGGGTCTTACTTCGACACAGGCGGTATTCAAACCCAGCGGTATCAGCCAAAGTTAGAGTTCGCTGCGATAATAATCCTGGTTTGGCACATTTATATACACCCAATACGCTGAATATCTCACCTTTATTTTTTTGTTCTATACATGGAGCGGAAAATTATCTTTGTCACTACAAAAAGGGGGCAGAATTGAAAAGCCTTGACCTTTAACTATAACAACCGACCCCTAGTCAAATAGTAAAAACTTTGATTTTTTTTACCTTCAAACAAATTTCAGGGGCAAGTAGTACAGTAATCAGCATAAAAGTACTCATATATATTCGATTTACAATGATCAGCATGTAAGTCAAAAGTATATAGCACTTATAGTTTCAGAATATCGCAATGGATAGAATCTGTCATATTATTAACAAACAATAACTTCTCCAAATAAATTTCGAAAAATTTCTATCAAAGGTAAAGAGTGAGTGATCTGCTATACGTTACGATGTCCGAGTTTATACCATTAGAAGATAACTTTCATCTACTTTTGTGGTGGATATTTCTACATCGCAAGCTGTTTTTGAATTGGGCAGTGTGTCTATGGCAATAAACAGAAAAGAACGGTGCAACTTCTTAATGAATTACAGTGTTCATAAACAATTTTTCTAGGTGTCCATCTATTCTACACTGCCTTGGTATGAAATTCAAACAAAAGAAACCTAAGCTATATCTTTGTTTAGCTGTATTAAAGAAAATAAAATTTCTCGAATTAGACTTAAACAAGGCAGAGATGCCGACTAGACAATCTCAAAACAAACTGAAAAAACACATTAAATATACAAATATAATTATGATTTAATACCGAATATCGAATCTTCGTCAGATAACCTTTCCTAAATCCGCTGATCATGCAGATCTCATCACTAAATCTCTTCAATCAATTCCAAGTTTAATAGTGCAATCAGATTAGTCTTAATAAAAACTCTGAAAATTTATTTTGAAGAAAAGTGTAATTTTGAAATGCAGATCAAGAATTTAATTTATATCTCTTCGTGTTCATTTAAATTCATTTAAAGATACATTGTGAAGTTTTATTATGTTATTATTACAGAACTAAATATATTTTCAAAAGATTAATCGACGCACTGGTTCGTTATTACATAATTTGCACCTTAATAAAGCAAGTTCATTTTCTTGTTTTATTTTTAATTAATGTCGTATAATACCATTATTGTAACCCCAAAAAGTAAGGCGATCGCTCGATGGGACAAAGAGGGACCACTCATATTTGTCCGACAACCCATTAACGCAAATACTTTCTGATATTTACTATAACTATTCCGATATTATGGTTATCAAAAAAAAAAAAAATCTACGTATGAAGGAGCCTGAACATTAAGACCGAGATCATGCTCTCTTCATCTATAATTGTATGCGCCATATACAACCATCTCTCACTATTTTATAAGCCAAGTTTTCTTACAATCGACTTGATGAGTGCCCTGTGATTGTCTATATGTTGTAATCGTCCATTAGCTTAAGAATCTAGTGCTTTTGTCGGACAACGGATGACAGTGATTGTAAGAACACCTTGCCAGTTTAATTTATGTTTGTCAACAACCCCGCATCCATGACCAGGAAAGACATGGATGTGTCGTTGTTCGACATTTAGCAAAGAATTCCACTCAAACCGGTGCTAGAGGCCGTCTTGAACATACTTGAGAGCCTCTAGTCTCTATGTCAGCTGCAACATGTTTCTCGGTTAATGGACTTTCAAATGTTTTGGGTTGATCTGCACAGATGAGACATAAGTTGTCGAAATGCGAATATGCAGAAAATAAATAAACAGTAACTATTTTAACGGTATATTGTTACTACAGTTCTTTCGAATCATGATGACATTTACAAAAAGCAATGAAAGTATATGGAGTAAATGTACATGAGACAAAGTCTCTACCACTACCTGACAAAACAAAGCAATGTAACAACGCTTTTATTGTTGTTCTTCATCTTGAAGTCACCGTGAATTACAAAAACAGGAAAACAGCAAACACCTACAATGGCCAGGAACTACAATCACATGCCACAATTTACAAGCAAACTGCACAAAAAAAACAATAATGAAAACAAGAGACAAACATAAATAGCGATAGGAACTCTCTATCTCTATGAATGTGAATGTCTCTATTTTTGCCGGAATAAAATTACTTTTATTAATTAAATGAAAAATAGAATAACCTTCAGTTCCCATTTCAATTCTTGCAAACACTTTAATTCAAACGTGATACCCTCACACTTGCTTTAAAAGCTACAAAGACAAGGCATAATTTTTAGCCATTATAGCAGTTTCCTATTATTCATTTTTTTACATTGATTCGTTTAATCGAAATTATCGGAAATCTTCTTGGCTATGATGTAACGTTAACATTGCTTATATAACGGATGATGCACACATATAATAGACACTTACCGATTTATTCCTGAAGGAGTTCGTGTGAACATGGCCATCTTATTTCTCATAGCAGTATATATTGAAAGGATATAGATATACTGCGCTTTATTGTAGTTGAAACCAGATGCACGATAAAAACGGAAAAGAAGAGAAACACAAGAGACACCTTCAAGATTTTATTAACCGGAAGAAGAATCAATAACAGGATGGAACAGCCCCCTACTTCATTTAAGCCAACACCAAGATATTATTATTATAGTTTATTAATACTATTTTTTACCCTTGCGGGTTGACAGCATGCATATACAAAACGCAAACAATTATAAACAATAAAACATATATACATTCAGAACAATAAAAAGTATGCATCTATGTTGAGTCCACTCTCCTCAGTGCTAGTGACTTTTGAATGAAAGGGGCAGAAAGGTGCATAAGACAATCAGACGACAAAATATTTTCCACAAATCTCCTTGTATTTTTTTCCATCAATTTGTGGATTCATATTTCTTACTTTGATAAAAAAATCTTTTCTTAATGGTTCATTCTTTTGACAATGGAAAAAGAAATGCTCATCATCTTCAACTAAACCAAACTCTACTTTTGTCTCTTCTCGGTACAGCTTACGAAAGTGGATATTGATGGTATGCAGGGTTGTCAACGAAAAAAGTTTTTGTTGTTGTATCTAATAACTTAATACCGATGTTACTGTGAATTTGTTTTCTGCATATGCACATTTATATATCTAGATATATATATTTGAGAAGTGTAACCTGTTAGAATTCCACAACGCATTTAAAGCGATTGGAAAAAAGAGATCTATACAATAGTATCCAAAGAATTCATGATAACTGAAAGACGTAGGCCTTTTAGATAATTATTCAACACAAAAGAAAAAGACAAAAGTGGTAGAGGAAATAGTACAAATATTAATACATCAATTCCTACCGTTGTTTTTGTTATTTGTGTTTTCCCAGTGTAGTTCCCTGGTAGATTGCATTATTTTATTGCAATTTTCAGCCATTGTAGATGTTTTCTGATATCCGTTTTATTATATCATTGACTTGAAAAAGCTTTTGATAAATAGATTTAGTTTTAAGACAAATAGGTATTTTTTTACTTTCAATATAAAGGAATGTTACCTCATTTTAGAAAAATATTTAAACACTGTTGACCCTGCAAGATTTAGAAATCGACCAAACCCTCGTTTAAGAATTCAAAGCTTCATCACAGAAATGTTGAAACCCTAAGGTGTCTGAAGATTTTCCAATATGGCACTGTCACCGGTGTTCGATTCTAATGACCTGTTTATAAAGAATTAAATATCTGTTCTTTTTATTCATTTAATTACGAATGCTACCAGGTTTCGGAATAAAATTGAACACCTTCGATTAAATGTAGTAAATTGCTACAGATATCCGCCAAATCATCACTATCATTTTACACCCACTTATCTTTGCTAAACATATAAGGAATAAAAGTGTAAATCTCAGTCAGTTGAATGTACTTTACTTCAAGTGAGGTATTTTATTATTTATCATTTATCCCACGCAAGAAAGTATATTATTTTCATCCAACCCTTAAGGATGGTCACTCTTCAAGTTTATTATATCAAGGATTTAAAATTATCATTTTTATTTGTTAGAATATGGGTCATATATCATTTTAAGTAAAAATATTGATGGGTCAGTGTGGCCGTTTTTGAAATTTAAACGGTCGAAATTTTGGCGGGAAACCAAACTTCTCTAGACTCTTCATTCATTTTGCATTAAGGCAATCAACCCTTGAAATGCAATAAAGGAATATCAAGAATTTCATCAAATTTTGTCAGAAGTCTATTGAAGATGTATGATATCATATTTTGAAAAGAAAAAGGGGGGTCAGTGTGCAAATTTTTATAATGTATCATGATGGATAAAATAAGAGAATTCCAAAAGTCAGAGACAGTTTCAGAAACCTGAGGAGTGATCATCCTTAAGAGAGATATATTCCCGCACTTCACTAGAAATACTTAATGCATCACTTTCCTGACATATCATTACTTATAGGAATAGGATTTACGACCATTTTTCAAACATCGATAAATTTAATCTAATTCCTCAAACAATGGCAAGTGTCTCATAAAGTGTGTTTTTTCACATCTAAAAAAAACCATTATGTGAAATATCCGATGCGGTCACCTTCACTAAGTCCTTCCGTTCAATATAGTTATATATGTTTAAAAACAGTTTTAGTCGGAAAATTGACGATCTAGTCGTCTGCATAAATTAAATATACAGAAACTTCGTCATATATTACTGACAGAAACTTCGTGATTTATTACCACTACGTTGGTTACCCTGCTTTTGTCTTTTAGTCCCTGAGATTTTTCATCCGCCCAATAGTCCAGTACTTCGATACCGATCTGATTAAACATATTGGATATTGAAATCAAAAGTACTGCAGATAAAACTAATTCCAGTACTCCTCATGAAAAGCTCTGTCCTGTACCGACTTTGGCTTTTACTATCATATTGTATATTTGTTCTCTATCAGCTTTATTGCATCTTTCGGTTTTTGATCTTCCAAGTCTATTGATTAAATTTGCACTTGCAGAAACTGGATTAACATAAATTTTAATTTATGTTTTCACCTTAGCAACGCATTCAAATCAATATTAAAAGCTAACTCCTTTTTATATTGGTTTGTTTTCTCACTTTGGCATCATTGGGATCTTTTTTATTTCCAGATTAAATCTGTACAGACATTTCAAAATGTCTTGTATAATGAGATGACCTAAATAGATTTCTATACTGTGTGGTTGTGAACCTACACATTTTCATTTCAAACTTACTTTTTTCTTAATCCTCTTTTTACACAAGTTGTAGTTATCCCAAAAGACTTTACTAAGAACATAATTAAATTAGAGTCTGAAAACATAATGTAAAAGGTGTTATCAGGATGTCAATAAGCTACGTATTAAATCAAGATTAATTCAGATCCAGTACAAATCACAAAGGAGAATAGCTAAAAAGTCATGACATGTGATATAAAAAGATGTTCCCACAGAGTACCCAGTCAATACGTAAAAAAAAATATTCGTATAGTAAAATATCATTTCAAAATCCGATTTTGTGGCAAAGATGTTCCCACAAAGAAAACAAATCATCTCAGAACCAGTTACACGTGAACTGGAGGTTTACGAAAACATTAAAAATGGTATTCGTGTATAGTAAGAGAGAACGAAACGGTCAGTCAAAAAAAACGAACAATCCAGTGACAATGGCAACATCGGAAACAAGAAGAAACAAGGACACCACAACAGTACGGGAAAGAAAAGAAAAATGCAAACACACTTACAAATGAAAAACACGGACCAAAAAACCATGGATGAGATCAGTTGCACCTGAAGAGTAAGCATCTCCTGCTTCTTATGAGACACTCACCGTATTGAACATGTCACTTCGGTAGTAAAGCCTAATCCGGAGGAAAAACAAACTTAAGTTGTAAAGGGAAAGATCTGTTGTCATCTGGGAAACAGATATCCCATAGCGATCCACAAGATCTATTAAATAAGTCACTTTATTGACCACAAGCCCTTGAGTAGCGAATGAGTTTTGAGATCTAAACTCCATATGCTGGCGCTTTTGGAATGTGGGAAGTTTACTATTAGAAAAGTGAAGTCATCGCGTTTATCATACAGGCTAGTTTGTAGTTTACTTCTGTTGTCAATTTCAAGATGAAGGTCAAGGAACGAGGTCGATGTGGAAGTATTCTTAAATTTGTGGGCTTTTGGATAGTTAAGATGAAGAAAATCACCAAAGCGAGGGTGGCGATAAATATCATCTATATAACGGAAACTGATATAAAAGGACTTTGCCAGTTTTCTTATCTTTTTTTTTTGAAGAAGCCCTTCAATGAATTTGGCCACATAAAAATGGAGAAACAGATCGGTAAAAAGGAGGTTAAAAGTTTGCGCCTATTGAAATTTCGATGGTTCAGTTGAAAAAAAGGTCCTCGAAAAGAATATTTTGTCGATCGGAAACCCCGACATTTTAATCACTTTTCCTCTGTGTATTTTTTCTGAGATTTTGGGTCGTATTTCGCAAAGTATGTTTGTTCTCTGCCTATGACGACGTAATTATATCTTCTATTCGCCATTCTTACGAGAGAAACATCTTTGCAATATATCTCTAGCCGAGATTTCAGTTGTTCATGAGGAATGGTAGTATAAAATGTGGAGAAGCCAAAAGTTTTAATGCTGTTACAATGTGATAATGATCTTGATTTTCAGATGACAAGCAGATCTTTAGATTTTTCTTAATATCCACATTTCATTTACAGCTCTTCTTGAAAAGCTGGTATCACAGTATTTTCAAAGCCCTCTTTTACGGCTGTCATTATTGAGGTTAAAAGCTTAGAAATAGTTTTTGTAGAACATTTTGCAAATCCAGCGATGTATTGTTGTTTGTATGAGCAATTTTGGTACCCAGTACAAGGAAGGGACATCAGTGTGTCGTCCATCTTCGGTTGAAATCCCAAGGGAAATAGAAGCAGATTTTTGGTTCTGTAATATCTCCTCCTGATACAGAGTAGTAGCTGTGTAGGTTAGATTACCCTGGGTATTACCATTGCCGATTTCTTTCTTTAAACATTCGATTTTTTTAACTAGTAAGCCGAAGGCGTAGAGTTCTTAAAATCATCAGAGAGATGTCACCTGAGCGTCAGGGTTATTAACGTATCTAAAGAGATGCATGTTTCCGATCAAATATAGTCCGTAAATTTCTTTCAAAATCCGCTTTTGTATGTGGAATAGCCACGGTGTTGCTGTATAGAACGATAAAAATATACACATACACTATAAATATTCACAGTATTTACGTCCCTGTCTCTATCAAGAACTAGCTCAATGCTCCTGTCGCGTAGTCATTTGTCAAAGGAGGAAATAACATTTGCTAACTGTCATGTGTATTGCCTATTTATAGCAATTGATTCGATATACATACGAAATTACACCTTATGATTATTTTCACTTTACGGAATAACTCAGATATATAATTTGTACTTTCTGTTCGTGTTTATCAAATCAGTTCTCGAATAAGCGAAGGTAGATATTTACTTCGATTGGCTATTTAGCACAAAGATGGAACTGGTCACCCTAACAGAAATCACCCCTTCCATTTATTTTCATGTGATTACGGAACTGCCTGTGATTTTTTCATTCACTTAAGATAAATTGTACTTTCCGTTCCCTCTGATTAACTCAATTCTCAGTTTCACTGGAGTTCACACTGTGTTTGCCTTTGTTTTGAATGTTGTAATTTCTGTTTCTGTGCTTTGTATCTGTCTAACGTCATTGTTTTTTTTTGTGTCTAACGTAATTGTTTTGTGTGTTCTCGTTTTGGCCGTGTCTTTGGACCTCGATTTTTGCAAATTTCACTCCTTTGTTCCTTTGGTATTCTACTGCCATTGTTTCTCTAAGGCCAATGAAACATATAAATTTTCTATTCAGCAGTTCTTTGG
>MJUU01013547.1:44179-71958 GCA_002080025.1 Modiolus philippinarum | reverse complement strand
CTTTCATTACACATGAAAATGATGTTATTAGGGGATTTATCTGTCGGAACAACCTCATATTTGTCATGAGTGGGGGACATGTTTGTGGCAACATCGACATTTGAAAATGGATGATGCTTTAGTCCTCATTGACTCTCATAATCGACTAATTCGTTTATTCGTATTTTATTCCAAAGATTAAGCTCGAGAAATAATTGTACTGCTATGTGGTTATAATGGAATATTAAAGCTATGGATTTGTGAATCTTCATAGTATATACTGTATCAGTTAATTTTTACATTACTTTTGTTGGTACTGAACAACTTTGTCTAAATATATATTGATAAACAAAATAAAGTGCCTTTTCGACATCATAAGCTTTCTTATCAATGACTTTTTTTGCTGAATATTCTTTATCTACATTGATTATTTCGTCAATTTTTTATAGTAAAACATGTATTACACATCACATTATATAAGTAACATGTAGCTGGGAGGGTGACAGAGTAGATTATTACCCTGAGGAATCATTGTCAACCGATGCAAAGCAGAGGTCTACTCTCTCACTCCCAGCTATATGTTATTTATTTTATTCTACTGAACGTTTGTCTTTAATTTCAATCATTCTTTAAAGTTTAAAATCAGTGAACCATGAACATAGGGTAATAGCGGAAAAATTGTCACCCTCAGCCATATCATGTCGGATTGTCCGTCCGCCCGTCTGTCTTTCTGTTTCAAATGTCGCGCTCTAACTTGTTAACCCTTTAGTAATTCATTCCAAACTTCGTAGAAGTATTTGATGTGATGGATTGACGATCTGTATACTTTTTAGCTCACCTGTCCTAAAAGGCCATGTGAGCTATTGTCATCACTTGGCGTTCCGTCGGCGTCCGTCGTCCGTCCGTCCGGCCGTCGTACACTTTTTCAAAAATCTACTCTTCTGAAACCACTTGACCAATTTAAACAAAACTTGGCCTGAAACATTACCAGGGTATCGATATTAAAAATGTGTTCGATTAGTCTGAGGACCAAACAACATGGCTGCCGTTACTAACTAGAGGCTCAGAGACTGAGCCTGTAATGCTCACCTGACAAAATGTTTCTGTGCCATGCATGACCAAAAAAGATGTATCTTACCAATGAGGTCTAATGTTAAGCTTTATTCTCCATTGGCACAAGTGATTTTTGTCTGATCCTATTGAAATGAGTAATCTTTGCAAAGGACTTTCAATACATCATTCCAATATAGTAAAGTTAAATTTGCTTGAATAGTTTCAGAGAAGATAATGAAAAGTATGGTTTTCACATACCGGGCTACGATGTTCAACTATGTTCTGCGCTGGGGCCATGTTTTTTGCCAGATCGAAATGAAATGAGCAAATTTTGTAAAGTACCTTCCGTACATCATTCTGTAAAGTTTGGTCGAATGTGCTGCAGCAGTTCAGAGGAGAAAATTAAAATGTGACTTTTCCAATAGGGTCCAATGTTAAACCTAAGTTTCACTCTGGCAGCCATGTTTTTTTTTTGTCGGATCAGAACTAAATGAGCAATCTTTGAGGAGGACCTTTAGTACATCATTCCTGTAAAGTTTCGTTGAATTTGCTTCAGGGGTTTCAGATGAGAAGATTAAAATGTGATTTTCCCTTAGGGTCCAATGTCAAACTATGTTCCATGCTGGCGGCCATGTTTTTTTCTCTGATCGGAACAAAATGAGCTATCTTTGTTAAGATTATTTAGTACATCATTCTTGTAAAGTTTGGTTGAATTTGCTTCAGTGGTTTCAGAGGAGAAGGTAAAAATCTGATTTTTCCATAGAGTTCAATGTTAAACCATGTTAAGTGCTGGCGGCCATGTATTTTATCGGATCGTAAGGAAATGAGCAATCTTTGTTAAGGACCTTCAGTACACCATTCCTGTAAAGTTTTGTAGAATTTGCTTCGGTCGTTTCAGAGCAGAAGATGAAAATTTGTTTTTCCCATAGGTCCAATGCTAGACCCACGTTCCGCGCTGGCGGCAATGTTTTTTATCGGATCGGAAAGAAATGAATAATCTTTGTAAAGGACCTTCCATACATCATTCTTGTAAAGTTTGGCTGAATTTGCTTCAGCTGTTTCAGAGCAGAAGATGATTTTCCCATAGGGTCCAATGTTAAACTATGTTTCGTGCTGCCGGCCATGTTGTTTGTCGGATCGGAACGAAATGAGAACCTTTAGTACATCATTCCTGTAAAGTTTGGTTGAATTTGCTTCAGTTGTTTCGGAGCAGATTATGAAAATGTGATTTTTCCCATAGGGTCCAATGTTAAACCTAAGTTCCGCGCTGGCGGCCATGTTTTTTATCGGATCGGAAAGAAATGAGCAACCTTTGTAAAGGACCTTTAGTACATTATTCCTGTAAAATTACAAAAACGGAATAACAGCAAACACCTACAATGGCCAAGAACTACAATCACATGCCACAATTTACAAGCAAACTGCATCAGAAAAACAATTATGAAAACAAGAGACAAACATAAATAACGATAGGAATTCCTTAAAGTCTGTTAGAATTTGCTTCAGTGGTTTTAGAGCAGAATATGAAAATGTGATTTTCCCATAGGGTCCAATGTTAAACATAAGTTCTGCGCTGGCGGCCATGTTTTTTATCGGATCGGATCGAAATGAGCAATCTTTATAAAGGACTTTCCATACATCATTCCTGTAAAGTTTGTTTGAATTTGCTTCAGTAGTTTCAGAGGAGAAGATGAAAATGTGAAAAGTTAACGGACGACGGACGGACGGACAGATGGACGACGGACGGTCGACGGAAGCCAAGTGATGGCAATAGCTCACACTGACCCTTTGGGCCTTTGGGTCAGGTGAGCTAAAAACATCACATAGGGGTAAATTGCTGTTTTTGGCAAATAACTCAAAGACCATTACAGATATCAAAAATCTGACAAAACGGTAAAAGTGATGAGCATGACAAGATCTACCTGCCCTGCAATTTTGAAGAAAATCCGAAATTCTGTCTTTGGGTTATTGCCCCTTTTCCGCGAAATTTTCAAAATTTTGATATTTTTTATTTTTTATCTTAAAAACTAGAACAGATACATTGTAGAGGTCAACTTAAAATTGCAAAAATGTTCAGCATATCAAGAACTACCCACCTAGAAATTTTGAAAAAAAAAACCTGAATACGTATAGAGGAGTTATTGCCCTTCATTTGTCAATTTTTTTGTAACTTTATACATTTTGCCTTGTATTTCAATAAAGATTTGAGATAGAAGTAAAGATTTAAAGCAAAAATGTCGAGTATGTCAAGGAGTTGTGGACTTCATCCAAGATGGCCACTAGCGGGAAACTTAGTTTCACATTGGACCCTATGGGAAAACACATCCAAAGATCTCTTCCTCTGAGAGTAATTGGCCAATTTGAACCATACTTGGTCACAACAGTCCTTAGTTGGTCCCCTTTGATAAATATGTCCGGCAAGTTCCCATCAGATCCAAGTTGGCCGCCAGCGGACAACATAGTTCAACATTGGACCCTAAGGAAAAACACATTCAAAGATCTCTTCCTCTGAGAGTACTTGGCCAATTGGAACCATACTTGGTCACAACTGTCCATAGTTGGTCCCCTTTGAAAAAAGTGTCCGGCACGTCCCCATCAGATCCAAAATGGCTGCCAGCGAGGAACTTTGTTAACATTAGACCCTATGGGAAAGCACATTCAAAGATCATCTCCACTGACACAGGGGGCCATATCAAATCTAGGTTTATTATCACACTAGAAATGAGACCCTTTAACATTGAGGTTATTGTCTATGTAAGCTTTGGACCAGGTGAGCTGCAGGCTCTTGAGAGCATCTAGTTTGTGATATTTTTACATTTCTTGCAAGAGTAATGGTGCTATTTTCGTCAATTTTGACTCATTTTTTTCATGTCGCGCTCTAAATTGACCGATGTATTAGGATGATGACCTGACGACCGGTATACTTTTTCTTGAAAATTTGATTTCTCTTGCACGAGTTATGAGACCTTATTTATCAATTTTAAGGTAACTTTTTACCTGTCGCGCAATAACTTCACGACCATTTGATTGGCAACCATTAGTATTGGATATGGTACCTGACAATTTGTATATTTTTCAAGAAATTTCGATAATGGGACTTCAATTTTCAATTTTAAGACATTTTTTTACATGTCACTCGACAACAATTTCGCTAATTCATTTCAAACGTTGTACAGATATTTATTAAGTGATATCAAGCTTGATTAGCCATTTATAGGTGCATTCTAAATACAGAAAATACCCAAGTTGCAAAAAATACCCCCAAAAACAGCAAATTTCGTTATGCTGTACACGTGTTTCAAGGAGTAACCTCTCCTCGAAATTGAACCTCTCACGTTAATCCTGAAAAGTTAGGATTGAGAAACGACGGGCGTATCATGCGACTTGGCGCAGCTATTTATTCAAAATGCAAGAATGAATCATAAAAGTTGTCCGTTATTTATGTTGTTCGTGCTCTGCCTTTGTATAGGATAATATTATGTCATGAGACACCAAATAGAATAAAGAAGGGAAACGGGGAATGTGTCAAAGAGACAACGACCTAAAGGGGAGTAATAACAAATCAAAGCCACCATAAGGTGAGAAAACCCCACACCCAACGGCATGTCGGAGTCGGCCCCTGAATAAAGAGTAATCAAGTTCAGCGAAACAAACATCATCCTAGACTCCTATAGACATAAAGTAAACTAACTAGAAAAAAGACAAGACACAAAGGGTTAATAAATTTCCTGACTTAGGACAGGCGCGAACCATATATTTGATACGTCTTTATATCAGTCTACAAGGATATACTAGCACAATTTAAAATTTTTGATTATCCCCTTCCAGTATTCTAGCTCATCTTTTATTGCAACGTCGATCGGACATCGTCCGATGCCCAAGACATCCAGCTATCCAGGTTATATGAATAAAGCTTTAAAAAGCCAATTGGTCACTCCTTGTAGGAAAATGGTACACGATGTTTAAAAAAATCTGGTGCAGATAATCTGCAATAAAGTACTATAAAAACATGGAATTTCCACCGCAGTTTCATTTTCGTAATTTCCGTGCTAAGGGAAGACACGCAAAAATAGCTGTTGTCAAATTTTAATGCAAGTTGGTATTTAGTAGCGCTATCGACAACCGTAAATCTAAGACTGCGATAAATGAAACTCATTTTGAAAATAAATACTTAACGAAAATACCGGTTGGCAGTATTGAATTTCAATGTTTTCGACAAAGTTATTATTTTTAAATAGTCACCTGTTAAATGCGTGAAACTATTACATTTCATGCACTATAAACCAGGATACAAATATATGGTAAACTTATATGTCAATGACTAGATTTTGTAACTGAAAAAAATACATTTAATAAGATATTTCAAATTGAAAAGTACAAGAATAATATATTCTTATTGCAACTTTTAACCAAGCTAACCATTCACAAAATAGTAAAAGGATTGAAAAAATTAGACAATTAATTCAAAATCTAAAGTTTAACTCCGAAAGCTGCATTTTTGATGTGATAGATCCGACAGAATATGGGCAACTATATCAGATATTAATTCATTATGCACATAATTATGCACATCATTATGCAAATCATATGAATAAACTATGTATTATCTGAAATAATTTTAGGCTGGAGGCAACGACAGAAGGAATCTTGCTACTTAGCCTAAAAGTTGTCCATTTTGTCATTTCGAGAAAAAAGATCAAAATCCGAAGCAGAACCTCTAACTTCTTAAGTGTACGCAAACTGAAAAGTATATACAACGCTTTTTCAGTGTTCCAATGTTGCAAACAGGAAAACTGGTTAGCACCAATAGAATGAGTTTTTTCGCACCAAATTTCAAAAATGACCGCAGTTGCCATGGAAACTGAAAAAAGGCGGGAAAGTTAAAAGTATTTTATAATTTTATACAACTTTACAGAAAGCTAGGTTGCCTGCCATCCATAGAAATTATTTAAGAGTTTACCACATGGTTGCTGTTTGAAATTTTGAAAGGAGTTGAATGTACTTTATAATTTGATACAACCTGGGACTAATCGTCCCAGGATACAACTTTACAGAAAGCTAGGTTGCCTACCATCCATATTAACCACATGGTTGGTGCTTGAAATTTTGAAAGGGAGTTATTCAACTTTGCATATTTTCTGGAAAAGTGGGGAGGCATATTATCCTGTCCATACTTGTACTGTGTCCACACTTATACTGTGTCCACACCTGTATTGTGTCAACAAACACTGAAATTTGGACTTGGATTCAGTTAGCGAGGGCATAATTGGTTGCCATTCGGCGACAGCTATAGTTTTAAATTTTAATAAAGACTTTCTCGGGAAAAGACATCCTACTTGCCACTTCCAACTTGATCGGTGAATATTATCTTCACAAAATCTAGAAGTCAAAGAGTAATTTGCAAATAACTTGGGATTAAAGAAATCATTAACGTGTCTAGCGATGTTAGACAGCAAGATATGGGTGTATTTTTATGTTCTAAGTATAATGAAGGACATTGTGATTATTATAAGTAAATATATGTCTTAGACAGTCGTGCTTTTCACCTGGCATTGGCTCATGGTGACGAATATATGCGTCATGCTAATTTGATTTTGAATCTAAATAGAAACTGTTTATTGTTTTTGATACCACAATAGCAATTGGCCGGCTTTCCACTTATTTCTCCGCTCTCAGAGATTTAGAACAACACGGAATGCAGCTATTGGTATAAGGTTTTCGGCGTCACTGCCGGTTCTCCTGACCGACTTTGTAAAAAAAAAATAACAGTGCCATTTCCAAGTTTATGTGGGCTAAATCGCTTAGTAATACTATTTTTCCATTGGAAACCCTCAATCTAAGATTTATGTGATACTGGATATTTGCATGTACAGTTCTAACAAATTGTGTAACGTGAAGTAATCTCCGATGATTTTTTGCAAAAAAAATTATATATCCTTCACCCCCATTTCATCCAGGAAAACAAGATCATATATATCGACTACTACCACCCCCAAATACCAATGGAATACCTAAATTACAAATTAATTTGTATTACTGTCAGCAGCTTACTCTCGGGATCAACTATAATTTAGGTTTGTAGATAGTGATCACGGTCGAATAACACTTTGCATAAATGTTAGTTCCGAGTTTTCCGCCCACAACTCAGTTCCATTTTATTATCTGTCAGACAAAAGTGCAGGTTCTTTACAAATCATTACATAAAATATAAACTGATTATCTTTTGTTCTGTTCCTATTAACATTGATCTATCCTACGCTTGTAATAAGATTATATCTCCAAAACAGGGAACAATTACAACTCGTCAATATCTCAAGGTAATGGTGTGATCTTATGACATCCTGCAAATATCTAAATTCTTTGACATTAGAATTATATACAATGTATTAAAAAACAAAAAATATGGGCTAACAAATACTGAAGAGTAAAGGGAGAAAGTGGAAATTAAAAGAAAATGAATAAGAATACTACAAAACTAAACACTGACATTGTAAACCCCTACAAAACTAGAGGTATCATCAGGTCCTCCGGAAGGGTAAGTACCCGTCACTAAGCCACTAAGCCAGCTAAAATATTGTTGTCAAAGGTATTTTAGGTTGCTGATTTGAAAAGATATGGAGAAATAATTTACCGAGATTGCATACAAATTAAACATTTGGAAGTAGAAATAAAACAAAACATGTTAAAGAGCAGACAGAGAACAAATAACTAAATCTAAAATGACCTAAAATTAAAGACAAGGGAGATACTCCTTTTATAGTTATATAATTAAGGTCTTTCCGACTTCGATGGAAAGACCTTCTTGCATTTCTTCTGATTATTTTTTTTCTTTTTTTTTCTTCCAACATTTGCCAAAAAGTCTTAAAAGATATCACTTTGATACTTGCTACCATTAATTAGAAATGGCCGGGCTTGACCAGACTGACCCTGTGAACCCGATCTTTTTTTAGTAACTGAGTTACATCACCAATTATGGTAAACCTTGTTAGCAGGTGAAATCGGAAACCATAAAAGATAGCTGGTGAATTGTAATTAGAAAAATGTTTGTTCGGTCATGACAAAAATTTGTTACATTTGGTCCGAATTTGTCCGATAGACCATTTTCGAGTTATGCTCCTTGCAAAAATGCTTCTTTAACAATGAATTTCTTCGCAACCGGAAGTGATAGAGACATGACACCTACACCATTGTTCTTGGTTCACCAGTAGCCATTTAAAAAGACCAAAGTCAAGGGTAATCGCTGACCTTTATTTTGACATATGGACTTGTTAGCGGATTAACTCGGAAACCGTATGAGATAGCTGATGAAATGTAATGAAGAAAATGTGCGTCTTGCTGAGACCTACAATTGTTACATGGGTTCAAAATCATTGGACCAACAATTTTTTGCCGATGGACCAAAAACCGATTTTCAAGTTCTAAACTTTGGGTTTTTGCCCATAGCTCAAATACCATTGAAGATACAAAAAATGTTCAGGTTGACTTGACCTTCAAAATGACGTCAAGGTCACTTTGAAAAAAGTGTATTTCTATGTAAGAGAATCTATAAATGAACATATTGGATTCTCTGTAAGGACCAGAAAAACTTGGAAATGGCATGTCTAATTTTCTAATAATTTGGCTAATTTTCATTTTATATGTTGGAATTAACCAATGAGTCACAAAAATAATGTTAGTTTCTTATTTTTGACCTCCGTTGCCCTAAAATATACACTTTTCAAAGCAATTGTTTTCGAAGGAAAATCAATACATTTAATATATAACTTTTTATGATGTTTATTTGGAGCAGATTTGACCATCTCAAAAAAAGTTTTAACACTTTGTTTAAATATGAAGTCAGAACGAGGCTGTCGAATATGTCAAGAAAATTGATCTTTCGTTACTGCAAATTTTTGACAAAAATATGCTTATTTTATCACTTTTCAAGGTCAATTTTCAGGAAGTGCACTAACTTCATATAATTAATAGTACATGTACCATTGTCATATACAGCTTGGTTAGTTATTCAAATAAATATAAAAATCTTGGTGGGGTAAGAATAAGTGTCCTAGAACAAGATGAGTTACCACGGAAACAAGGCAAAATTGGTCATTTCTATAAAAATTGTATAACTATGTAATTACCACTCACCTGACCCTAGATATCAATGCTGTTCATCATATACACCTTAAAGAATGAGTTTTACATGTGATAACCTTTGAATGATTTCAACGTCATTTAGCATGTCTTCAAGGTCACTTTAAAATAGATTTTTTAATTGATCCTTTAAAAAAGCTCACTTTTCAGTTGACCTTGACCTTGAAAGTAATTCAAGGTTCTAATACGTTCGCAGGATGTCTAATCTGAGATTTATATGCACAGTGATTTGGTCTAACTTCCTATGCACACTATTCTCGTACTAATACAGTATTGTACAGAAATGGCTTTTTTGCCCTGTTTCCGTGGTAACCAACTTAAATATAATTTCCTCAGACACTTATTCTTACCCCACCGAGATCTTTATATATTTTGAATAACTAACTTAGCTTTACGAAATAATAGTCCTAACAAGTATATGCAGTTGGTGCTTTTTCTCAAAATTGAAGCTGAAAATGACAATTTGGCATATTTTTTGTCAAAAATTTGCATTGAAAAAAAGGTCCATTTATTGAAATCTTTGTTAGCCTCGTTCTGACTTTACATTTATGTAAATTTTTAAAACTGTTTTGTATATGGTCAATTATGTTCCAAACTTACCTCATACAAAAAAGTGCATAAAATTAGGGTTTTTGAAATGACAAAAAAATGGACACCATGGTTACCATGGCAACGGAGGTCAATAATAATAAATTAGCATTATTTTTGTAATTCATAGGTTCATATCACCCTATACAATGAATATCAGCAAAATCTGTGACATGCCGGTTCTCAGCCTATATTGTTTGGTCCTTACAGAGAATCCATGTTCTTAGAATGTTGGTTTTCCCTATGAATCAATAATGGAAACATTCTGACGCAACTTTGGGAAAGACCTATCAATTGTTTTTCGAACGATTGACATACTAGTTCCAATTGCTATTGCAATGTCCAATTTCATTGCTCAACGTCACGAACAACAACGAAGTTATTTTTTCGATAAACGTTTCTTGCCCATTAATACGCTCCGAGAAAAATAGTGCAGTATATGGTAACGTAAAATTCAGTGAAAACATTGTTTTAATTTCAAAGGATTGGAATTATAAGAAATAAAAGTACTTTTGGAGGAGTTTATGGATGTGTAAACGCGGCCTTTCACTCACAAACGTTACATAATTATTCAGTTTGTATACAACGTCATTGAACTGGTCACATGGGGCGGACATGTTTGTGACGTAGGGCGGACAAACAATAGCTGGTAAATCTAAATACCAGAACTCGGATATGGCCTATTGTAAATTGCACACACCAGCACCAAGTACTGGATGACTGATCTGGTGACATTCTTGTCCTCATTGACGTCGACCTGGTACTGATAATACGAGAATACACCGAAAAAAAGGTATAAGAGAACAATTCAACAGGACCAAAAAATCTACTAAATCTATTGAGGACAGAGTTATGCACAAATGAGGTACACTATTGTCATATAAAACTTCTCGACATTAGATAATTGTAAATTTACAACTTGCAGGTTTTCAGTTGTATAATGTTATGAAATCACTTACTAATTCATTCTCCCACTAGACCAATCGTGTCATTCATAAAAACTTAACTATTTTATGATGTAGACGTATTAAATATTTGTTGGTTTCGGAAATGTATGCTCTGTATACATTTCAGTTAAGGTGTACTTGTTCTTGAGAGAATATCTCGTATTGAGTTTATGGTCTTCCAAACGTTTAGATTTTATCTGCACTGATGAGACATAAGTTGTCGAAATGCGCATATGCAGATAGTAAATTCACAGTGACTTCGGTATTTAGTTATTGATACACTATCGTATTTTCAAATTTTGGCTTTTTTTGTAATTTTGAAATGTTATTTTGATCATTCTGTTTATAGTGCCAACATCTCACTATTTTATTTTTTCAAGTTTTCTTGCAGTTGATCCGATGAGTGACATGTGGTTGTTTATTTGTTTTCCTTGTCTTTTATTAGTCTTTTTGTCGGGCTACGGATGACAGCAGTCGTAAAAACACTTTGCCGGTATTTTTTATGTATAAACAAAAGAGAAGATATATGGATGTGGCAATGAATTCCACTCAAAGCGGTGCTAGGTGCCGTCTTGAACTTGCTATGAGGTATCAGCATAGCTCATTTTTGAAGGCATCATGGTGACTACACATTGAAAAACAACAATAAAAGCGTTGTTCCATTCCTTGGTTTAATCATGTCGTGGGGATGACTTCAAGTTTTGATAACATACCCTTGTTTAAGTAGACTGTGAGCAACCGGGCTCTAGCAAGGAAGTCGCTGTATCAACCAAAGGCCCTTAAATAGCGAATGAGCTAGCAGATGTACACTCCGTATGCCGGTGCTATTGATTTGTTGCTACAAAGAAAAGGAAGGTGAAGTCGTCGCATTCGTCATATAACTTAGTTTGAAGTCTACCTCTGTTGTCAATTTCAAGATGAAGGTTAAGTTAAGAAATGAGGCCAATGTTGAAGTGTCTCACAGTAGTATCCTTAACTTCGAGCTCTTCTGGATAGATTACATGAAGAAAACCAGCAAATCACCAAATACACTAAAAGTAAATACGTTAGGCCGAAGTGAGGCTTAGCGAGATGGAACGTCACACAAACATCTAAAGCAAAAACTGCATTTCCGATTTTTGGTTTTCAAATGATAAAAAACATTACAGAATGTAATCATCAGATATACATTGATTTCATCTAAATAAGTAAATACCGAAGTTACTGTGAATTTATTTCTGCATATGCGCATTTCGACAACTTATCTCTCTTCAGTGCAGATAAAATCTAAACGTTTGGAAGACCATCAACTTAAAGATGTTCAATAACTGATAGAGAACAGATACCCAACAAATACCTAATTTATTGTTTTACATAAAATGATTTATTTACATTATATCAGAATTTTCAATTAATTATAGTTTAACTGATCGACTATCGTGAATATGAATAAAATTGTCACGAGTGGTAAACAACACAGGATTTAACGAGTTGCGGAACTTGTTCCGAAAGAAGTTACATCCATTGCATTGGTCGACAAGAGTTACATTTTTATTGACATTCATGCGGTAGAATACTTATACTTTTTATTTTATGGATTTCCTACAAAATAAAAACCGAAATTTTATATGCAGATTATTTCTTTTAAATTCAATGCGTCTGTTGTTGACTTGACAACGTCATTGAAGGGATATTGTGACGTCACTTCCTACAGACAGCTCGTACATATCAAAATTTTAAACCCTCAAGTTAAATTAACACAAATCACTACACTTACAACATTTTATAAATTCTACGACCACAAAATTGTGTGTCATATCCGCACCCCACCACTTGAACATTAGTATTATTCGACTTATAAACACAAAATGAAAAACAGCTGCCTGCTTGACAATTGCTGATATAAATTGAGCTACAGAAAACCGATAAAGGAATTATAGTTGACATTAGCTCTGTGGGCCTAAAGAAAACTTACATAATCCTTTTAAGATTTATTCCTATTAGTTATTTGCTCTCTCTCAGCTTTTATTTCGGTTTATGGACTTCCAAATTTGTTGATTTGATCTTTACTGAAGAGACAGTCGAAATGGCCATATGCAGAAAACAATCAACAGTTACTTTGGTATTTTTGGCTAAAATGAAATTCCAGGGCATCAACAATGTTTTCTCTCGTCGAATGGCAACTTTTAAAATTTTTACACACTAAGACTGTTTTGGTATTTCTACTTAAGAGAACAGATTTTTTTTAGTCGACATGTCCTTTCTTTATTACTTCAGATAGGTGCCACCTTTGACTGAAAGTAATGAGAATTTTCATAAAAGTGTTCTTAACGTAGGACTCAACAAAGGTTCGCAATAAACAAGAAAACGTAATATGTTAATTTGCTTGATTTTGAGATACAAAGCAATTAAAAATTGGGTCTAAACGTCCATTTCTGGTTTTTCGTAGGCTTTGTATAGAAATTTGTAAGTCATGAAAATCGAGTGAAGAAGTAATATCAATTTCTTGAAATCTTGTCTGAAATTCTTTTTAGGCACATCCATTAAGAATATAAAATGAAAATGAAAAGTGTATTCATCGGAAAATATTCTCCATGTAACGACATGGAAAGACAGAGGTTTCAAAATAAAAAAGATATGGGTGTTTTGTTCACGAGATAGAACTCGTCAGGGATTATATCCCTTTTGACTGCATCCGAACTGTTCCATGAAGTTTCTATAAGCCGTAAGTACAGGACAAATACAACAGATAAGCTAGAGGTTAAACCCTCCTCAACTTTTGCAAACAAATGACTTGGTCAGCCACGTTGAATATAGCCATGGGGCCTCGATTCGTTTAGATGAAACGTCATCTACTGGAATTAAATCTAAAACTCCATGACTAACCTTAACGCCAAGTTGGCTCAACAACAATCAATCAAAAATTGTTTTTTAATCAATATCATACTCTTTAATTTGTATGTTTTCATATTATAGAATCTTTAAATCACATCTATGTCTTCATATTCGACAATAAAATTTGTATTAGTCAGGAAAAGGAAACACCTGCGTACACAGTTTTAGAACAATCGTGTCATTTATATAACTATAATGCAATTTTTAAAATTTTGCTTATGTAATAAGTGACAATGGTTTTGAATTATTGATAATGTGAATACCAATTTACGAACGAATCCTTATATATCATTCAAGGTCTTGATTTATTGCATTATCTTATTATGTCGATTTCTTTAAATGAAACTTTGTTGGATAACACTAATTAACGGAATAAAAATCATAGATAACGAGCAGAATCTAAAGAATAATTGGATATATCTGTTGGTGGATCACTAGTTCCCGGAGGTATTCACCAAAATCATATTACTCCTGTACTCCGATATTGGCTCGAAAATCGATTTTATTTTGGAAATATATAAATTTGGGGAAAACTAATGACTATATCCCGGGGAAACCCCACCTTTACTTTTTGGTGTGGACGTACGGGTGACATTTTCAAAACACCCCCTTTCATATATTAAATATTACGGATTACCATACCGAATCATATATTTCTATTGAAAACCGGACCCATTCAAATATTGTGACCCATCAATGTATTATTGCTTCCATTGCAAAAAGTACACGCTGAACACTGTTATCAATTGACATTAAATTTAATTTTTATTACATTTAATCTCAAAATTAAAATTAAATATAACACAAACATGATTTTAATTATGGCATGCCAATTATCTAACCATTGATATAACAGATTGATATTGTCAAAAAAGAGACTCATTGCAGCGGTACGTCTGTGTATAACAAGGTATGGGAAGAGACCCCGGGGACTATATCCCTCATGCAAAGCTCCTTAAGTGAATTCGACTTACCATTTATATCCTACTGGTTATTTTGCTTTTTATCATCTTTTATAATTCTATGTGTTTTTCCAGATCTGCACTGAAATGGCACATTTTTGACGTCGTTTTTTTTTAAATATTTTTTTTCAGAGGCCATAGGAACCTTAGCAGTAAGTCATTGATTTTAAACCAAACAATGAATTTTTGAGCCGCAGCTCTCTAGAAATACCCCGCTCTCAACTTCCAGCATCTGATAACCTGACTAAGATGGTAAACAAATTGTAGTCCCCTAAAAGTCTTAAAATAATCACCCAATATGACAGGACTGTACATGGCTTCTGACAAAATTTCAAGTTTGTATCTTTACTCATTCAGAAACAAGCTTGACGATAGCTCTGATGGAGAAAATCGGTAAAGAGGAAAGTAGTATCCTGACAGGTCTGAAAATGCATCTCACAATATGACATGACTTTACAAAGCTTTTGACAAAATTTCAAGTTTGTATCATTTACTATTGCAGAGAAAAGCTTGACGAAGTTTTGACGGACGACGGAATGACGGACACAGGTAAAACAGTATACCCCTACTCCATCGAAGCGGGGGTATAATAAAAATGAATTATTTAAAAACTAATAAGTATTTCTGTCGTGCAAAGCTTAGTTTATGAACTTGGGTTTTCAGTTAGATATTGGATATTTGTTCTCAGCCAGATTTTATAAGTCTTTCGTTTATAAGGTCTTCTCCAATGTTGGAAATAAATTTGCACCAAAGAAACATGAGTAGTCTAAATTTGCGGTAACTTCAATTTTTAAGTTATTTACAATTAACTTATTGTAATTAAGGTCAAGTCGAAGTAATTGAACGCCATCTGGTGTTTTCGTGTTTTGAAACTCTTTCCATTGTACATCTATGACGTTCATGGGTACGTAAAAGACGCGTTTCATTTGATTGCCCCGAATGCACTGTTGTGTCATCTCTTGTCAAAGGATTACAAAAATTGCTTAAAAAATTATAAAAAAATAAATAACGACAACATCAGCAAAAAAAGTGGAATCAAGAATGAATGGATATGGAGTAAATTCACATATGACAAAGACTCTTCAAATACATGATACAGCTGAGTAATGGAACAACACTTTCACTGTCGCTTACAACTCAATTTTACAAATATTTTTCTGATTTTGCTGTCGCCAAAAATAACTCTCTCTATATATTCAACGTAAATTTAGGTCAAACTTGACGATATTTAAACAACTGGGAAACGAAAAAGAGTACGGGTACCCCATTTTTCCTTTTTATATTTCAATGTATCTCTTTCTTAGAAATGATCATGCAAAAAATTCAGAATATTGTAGGACATCGTCAATTACTTCGACTTTACCGTGAGACTAACTAACTTTGTCCTTTGTACAATTTAAATAAATTTTCCTAGTTAGCATTAATCTTTTCCCTCAAGAAGATCGAGTCCTTTAAAAGTGGAAATTCTTACTTCTGTATTTTGAAAAGAAGTTTTTGTCAAAAGCTTGGTCCAAAGAATGAATGTCAACGAAAAATCATCTTGAAACCACGATATACCATATATAAATAATTGTAATTTTGTAATCCTTTTTCGTCCTTCCGCTGATTTTTTGATAATTGCTGACTATATAAGGGCTACTGCACCGAAACTGGCAATGATGAACACTTTTTTGAAGGGAACTCGGGATGCAACAAAGTGGATAACAGGAAACATCTACAATGGCTGAAAATTACAGTCACATGCCACCATCTGCCAGAGAACTACACAAGATCAACACAAACAAGACAAAGGACAAGCGTAAACAACGATAGGAACTCGGGACAGCCGGATTGGTACCGGCACTAGCAAACGCTAGCGGTAGTGTTAAACCGGTTTATGGGTATCCAAACCTCCCCTTTATCTTTCCCGTTTCCCTATAGTATAATAAACATACGAATAAAACCCAATACAGGTAGACTACCGACTCCATCACCACAATCTTGAAAGGAGAGAAAATGATAATACATAATTTTGAAAGATAGGTTAAGGGGTGCTCGCGGCTAAACTTCCGGCTAGCTCAAGGAGCCTAGTCTGGAGTTTTATCTATTTATCTGACCATATGTAAATTGCACTCATATTTTCGCCTGTATTGTATGTATATATATTAGAATAATGGAAGTTTTGTTTCCGATACGAAACATATTGTCGACAATAATGGACAAGCCCACTTGTGGGCGAGTCTATTATGGAGACAATTTATGAAGTATCAGAAACAAAAATGAAAGTTGTCAATTTCAAGAAATCGGGAAATTGACCATTGATTAGTGAAAGAATTTGTACGGTGTAGATGTATACTTCTTTGCTTACATTGATGCGCTGATTGACAAAGTAGGCGTGACATTTGCTACTTTTTGCCAATATTTTTTTTGGTATTTGGACAGTAGCAAATATTGAAAATATTAGGCTCACGAGATCAAAGGACACTCATACAAAATACCGATAAATAAATATACACTTTTTTTGTTCCCTGTCCATGATATAATCTGACACCGCATTGCTGCAAGTGACAAATAAATGTAATAAGTCTCTTTTGTTTCCCGTGGAATTAAATCTTTGCAGAACTGACAAGTACTTCCAGATAGTATCTGTTCGTTTTTCCCACGACAACACAATTTTGTAAGTTCCTTTTTGATAGCTAGTATAACACACTTTATTGAGATTTGTTCACATTAATAGAATGTTTATATTATGTATATTCTTGACAAGGTAGCAGTAATAAAAATGATTTGATATACAGTTCAAGACTTTCGTAATAAAAAAGGAATATACAAGGATTAGCAGACGACAAAACCTATAAACATATTGCTTTTATTTTTTTTTATTTTTTTCCATTTTTAGACTGTTTAATCAAGGATCCTTGGATTGATAGTACGAAAAGTATTCCAACTTACAATTAAACTTATAAACAAAAGATAAAATTAAAGAAAAATAATAAATTCGTCCTTTTCTCTTAGGAAACAAACTAAAATCTCCATCCCGTGTATTGAATATCTAAAGTACATGAAAATTCATAGATGGAAAGAGCAGCTTCTTCTCGTTGTTCTGCGAAATCCTTCCCTTAAACGCTCGCACATTTATCTACTGTTAAAGAAAGGCTATAAAATTACCGTCTTTACTTTTTGTGTCAATTAGAAACTGCAAATCTTTAAGATTCGTCGTCAGAATTCTGTCACAGCATAAAAATTAATGATTTTTTTACTCAATATTGTTGTACTCTACAACTCTATTCCCTATTCACTTCTCAAAGATAGATTACATTTACTTATAAGACAATCTTTGCTCTACAAACATGGTTAACTCAAATACAAATATTTCGTTTTAGGTTATGAATGATCAAACATGGTTAACTCAATACAAATACTTCGTTTTAGGTTATGAAAGATCTTACTTTTTCCAGGACCACACCGATCACAATAACAAATATACTAATGATGGTTTTGACCTGCCGGTCTATTTATGGAAAATATGTTTGTCGAGTTTGCTGAGTTGATAATTAAGCAGACAGTCGTTATTTCAGTAGCCACCGGTTGTCACTCTTACTTGCTCAAATGTATTTGCATTCTTATGAAGAAGTTATACAAAACCTTTCTAAAAGAAAAGGCACATCGCTAAATTCTTTCATTTCACCTTTCGATCTATTGACGATGTTCTATCACTCAATAATCCATATCGGAATGTGTAGTCACAGCCTATATATCCCTGTCAACTTGAATTTTCTCACGGCTGACAAAGATGGACTAACTAAAACAAAAATTTATGACAAACGTGATGATTTCAAAAGGAACATCAGAGGTGTATCTTTTGGGAAAGGTTACAACATGTGTTGCGCATATATTATCCCTAAACGATGTTGTCCAGTTCTAATTAGTCGATAGATCAACTCACTACACTTAGATCTAAAATTGACATTTTTGAGTGGCAATTGAAAATATTACTGTGCATACGGCAAATACAGGGAAAGATTATTTGAAATATTACGCAGAGGGAGAATTCTGGAATTACGATCTAGCAACGTGTAGAATTATTTTGTATGTCGAGACTTCGCAGTGAACTATTTTGTATGTCGAGACTTCGCAATGAACTATGTCGTATGTCGAGACTTCTCAATGAACTGTTTTATATGTCAAGTCTTCGCAATGAATTTTTTTGTATATCTAGACTTCGCAATGAACTATTTTGAATGTCGAGACTTTGCCATGCAACTTTACTTATTAAAGTACAAGATTAGACTGATGATTTATAAAAAAAGGAAACAAGTATGTAATTGTCTTGTAGAACAATCCTGTCAGCTTTATAATTATGTTCGCAACAATGATTGCCACAATATCATTTGTTTTATTTTTAAGCTTTATACGTAGATTTGCTTTATCATGTCAATTAATTAGGAATCTTTACATTTGAACTTTACTCTATTTTCTAGGCTATATTAGACCGAGCGTGTATTATATTAACGTACAGAATGTGCATCGCCGAACGTTTGAGCTTTGAAACTCCCAAAATCCGATATAAAATCGGCTTCTGGTCCAATGTCCTTTATTTTGATTGGTCAAATACTTTTGGACTTAAAACTGCAGCCTTGGACAGACACATATTTTCTCTTTATCATAACTCTCTTGTAATTCCCAAAAACGTTGCTTGACCAAAACACGTCACGTACTGACCGTATGTTCGAGTATTCCATATGGGATGACTGAAAAAATTAAGTCAGTGGCAACAATTACATGACGTCACTATGTAAGCATTGATACGTTTGTTGCAGTTTTCATCATAAGCAATGAAAGGATATGGAGTAAATGAACATGATACAAAGTCTCTACAAATACATGGCAAAAAAACCGTGGGTAACGCTTTTATTGTTGTTCTTGATCTTGATGTCACATTCATATGTTTGGTGGTCTTTTGGTAAGATATAAACAATGAACAGCACGCTCTCCCCATATAAAATTTACTGATCGTGTGTATATTATATAAGCCCACTAACAGACTTTGTTATAAATAGTTCATCTCTAACCATTAAAATATTTCAAGCCATTTCAGAGGTTTGACCCCGACTTCGAATTTTATTAAATCCTTTACATTGCAATCCCTAACATTAGACTAAGAGCATACCATTTACCCAGTCTTTACGAATAAAGCGAATTTGTTCATTTTAACAAAATTACTTCGACATCTTATGTGCACTAGGGCAGTGAAATTGTTTAAAATTTAAAACTGTTTCCCGAAGAGAAATCAGTGGAAATAAAAACAAATTTGAAATACCATAAGAAAAAACAACAAAAGAATATCATTCGTTAACTGGCATTCAAAAAATATATCTAAATTTAATTTGTGCGAATCGGACAAATTCATACTCGTCTAAGAGTTCAGGGATCCACATGTCAATGCCTTAAGAATACCTTAACCTCTTAAAGAGCTGAAAAATATACTCATGTTTATGATAAAGGTAAATGCAAAGGGTGCGGTAAAAAAAACAATGTATGACTTGAAACAGCATCCAAAATAAGTTTAAAATGTACAAATGCTACGACGGGAAAGAAGTACAGAATTCTATTGCAAGGCTTCTACAAAACTTAATTAGCAATGTACCTTTTAGAGCGTAGTTTCCAACATGTCGATAAAACTGAATAACAATTCATAAATTGTCTGACATTCCTGTGTAATACGACATTTCTTAACACTCGATAGTTAAATTTTCAAAAATATTAAACGCTCGACAAGCCTCGCGTTTAAAAAATAAATTAATTGACTCGATTAGATAAATGTAGTTTCTTACTCGATGCAGTTGTAATATTTCACGTATCGACCGTAGTGAATATCAATAAAAATGTCAAGACTGCTAAAAATACGCAGAATGATTTACCGAGTTGCGGAACTTAATCCGAAACAAGTTAAATCTATTGCGTTGGTAGGCACGCCCGAATTTTTATTGATATTCGTGACAGTCAAATAGTCATGCTTTTTATTATATAGATTTCCTACTCAAAAACAGAGATTTTCGATGCGGGTTATTTTTTTAATTCAATCCGTCCGTTGTTTACTTGACAACCACATTGATGACATATTGTGTTGTCTCTTCCTGTAGTGACAAGAAATCCTTTATTTCACATGTGACAATAAGACATCTATATAACTAAGAAAATATGGTAAATCGCCGCTATCTATGAAAGACAGCTCGTACATACCGAAATTTTAAATCCTTATCTTAAATTTACACAAATGACTACACCTACTTACACTTACTGTTAACAGAGCAGGACATGCTTACCTTCCGTTGCACGGTGACTGAGTGGCACCTGATGTCACTCTCACTATCATGGGAGTTCACACTGTGAGTGCCTTGGTTTTGGATGTTGTGTTTTTTTTATTTCTGTGCTTTGTAGCTGTCTAACGTCATTGTTTTCTGTGTTCTCGTTTTTGCTATGTCTTTGGACTTCAATTTTGTAAATACCACTCCTTTCTTCCTTCGGTATTCTATTGCCGTTGTTTACGACATTTTATAAGTTCTATGACCACAAAATTGTGTTTATTAGCAGGAAGTCATATCCTCACTCCACCACCTGAACATTTGTATCATTGGACTTGTAAATACAAAATAAAAATCAACAGCATGCTTGACTACTGCTGATATTTATTTGGCTAAAGAAAACCAATAAACGAGTTATAGTTGGCATTCATTTTAGTAAGCCAATAGAAAACCAATTAGACAATTGGGGCTTCACATTCAGGTCATATTGGTTATTTGTTCTCCATTACTCTCTGATACCTTTGAGTTGATGGTCATTCCTCACTGAAGAATCATGAGTTATCTAAATGCGCATATGCAGAAACTAAATTGACAGCAACTTCAGTATTTAGTTATTTGAAAACAATCACCATTTCTTTTTAAATGCTTGTACAGTGTCAGGGACCATTGTTTCTGGTAGCTTCCACCTCCTTTGTCTTTTTGCCTCATGGTTTTTGGCTGTTGACAATTTTGTTATTACCCCCATTTGATCAACTAATAACAGTTTAAATAAATATATGTATGAGAGCTCAGATGATTTCACAGAACAGAAAAAAAATGTTATCACAAGACAATCCAATAAATTAAGATCTTGAATGATATATAAGAATTCGTTGGTAATTGTGTATTGCAATTGTAAATAAAGCAAAATTTGTATTTATATAACAATATAATTTAGTTATCATATAAATGACACGATTGTTCCAGAACTGTGTACGCAGATGTTGCCTTTTCATGGCCAATACAAATTTTATTGTATAACATGAAGGCATAAATATGATTGAAAATTGTATATGATGACAAGCAAAGTAAAGGAATATTATATTTGTTAAAAAGGTAATATTTGATTGATATTTGTTTGAGCCAACTTGGCATTAAGGTTTGTCATTGAGTTTTAACTTTAGTGTGTGACGTTTCTTCCAAACGAAACCTAATTCAACATGGCTGTCCAAGTTATTGTATTACAAAAGGAAGAGAGTGTTTCACCTCGAGCTTATTTCTTTGTTTGTCCTGTAGTTAGTCATGTACGTACGGCTCAGAGAAACTTCACGAAAATAGTTCAGATGCAATATAAAAGGTACATTATCCCTGATGATATCTATCTCGTGAACGATACACCCATATCTTTTATCGAATCAGATGAATATAAATCTATGCTTTTCGGATCCTTCACGATACTTGATACATTTGTAAGTATTTCTTGCCTAAATGCAGTTAAGGTTAAGGGGAGGTATGGCATGACATATAACCGGTTTAACCCACCGTTTATTTTGAAATACCTGTACGAAGTCAGGACCATTACTTTCGACAATTTTACCTGTATTTTCCACCTTATTTGTCTCTTTGTCTCATGGACTTTGGCTCTTTGGCTCTTGACGACACTGTTCGGTAATTTTGTTATTACCCCATTGACCCATCACAAATATTTGACATTGATTGTACTGAAAACGTTTTCCTTCTCTTTTATGAAAGATTTAAGCATTTCTCATTGATCAAAATTAAAACTTTAGTTTAGTCATTTAATAAACTAGGCCATCATCATGATGTTCAGGTAGTTCCAACCATTGATTTCTGATATTTGGTCATGTATTCGGATACCTCTGTCTTTCCATATAATTACATGTAAAATATTTCCCCCGTGAATTTCGGACAAAATCTCAAGAAATTGGCATAACTTGATTTTCAGGACTTGGAAATTTAAATACAGAGCTTATATGGACAGTTTCTGCCAAATTTTTATTTGCTTGTATCTCAAAATCAAGCGCTTTTACCTAATTTTTTTTCTTGTTTATTGTCAACCTTTTATTAAGTCTGATTCAGAACACATGTATGGAAGTTTCTTAACTTTCATTCAAAGGTGGCAACTATCTTAAGAAGTAAAGAAAGGACATGTCGAATCTTCTTTGTAAGTAGAGATATCAAAACAACGGCAGTAGAATACCGAAGGAACAAAGCACAAGATTTCATAAATCAAAGTCCAGACACAAGGCAAAATCAAGAACACCAGAAGACGGAAGACCAAAGACACTACATGCCCATAAATCACACAACCACTACATATACAACACAAAAAACTAAAGCACTAACAGAGTGACATCAGGTGCTCCGGAAGGGTAAGCATGTCCTGCTCTGTTAACAGCACCCGTCACAAAGTAAGTGAGGCATATTATGTTTTTGAAAAATCTGTTAGGTAGCTGATTGGTTAATGTCTTTTACTAACTCTGAGACAAAACCAATTAAAAATCATAATACGTGTAACTTTTCTAACCCTCAAACAGTACCACGTTAAATTTTGAAAAAAAACTCTTGTATTCATCGAGGATTCAAACATGGACAAGGACAAATCGGTACCACAAACATAACTTACGAAGACAGAACTAAAACAGTCTTAGTGTGTAAGAATAAAAAAGAACAACAGTCGATGGACGAAAATACTGCTCATGCCCTAGAATTCAAATTTAAAGGATTGTGTAAGTATTCTTAAGCCCCACAGAGCTAATGCCAACTATAACTTCTTTATTGTTTTTTTTTTCTTAATTGACTAACCAAAACTAATGCCAACTATTACTCCTTTATTGGTTTTCTTGAGCCCAATAAATATCAGCAGTAGTCAAACATTCTGCTGTTTGTCAACTCGCCATTCCAAAAGTGAGGAATTGCGGGCACAGTGATAGTATAAAAAATTTTGGTGCTCGAACAATCGATTTTCAACGAATGACGTTATGTTATTTACGTTCTAAACCAATCAAAATATGTTGGCGTACGATCTTCCTACAATGCTTTAGTTTCTGAAACGGCGAATTAGCGATATAGTTGGCAGTAGTTTTGGTTAGTAAATTTTGTAACCTTGACAGGGGATATGAAACCGTATCCGTGATAGCAAAATCACAATTTTCAAACGCTTTTGATAGAAAAATTAAAGCACTTCTAGCAGAATATAAAAGTTATTCGGGCATCACAAGGGATACGGGTTCATATTCCTTGTCTGTGCCGTATATCCCCTATGCCTGACGGCTCGTGGGATACAAAACACCGGCAGGGAATATGAACCCGTATCCCCTGTGAAGATTCACGAATTAGTTATATATATTATTGGATAAAACTGTCGCTGTTGGTGGATTATTTGTTCTCTAAGTTATTCAGTAGTCCAGTACCCCGATGCCGGCTGGAAAATCGATTTTAGTTTTGAAAATATCTACATTTTAGGAAAACTAAAGGCCACTACTGTCCATGTGCGAATCGAGAAATTCGCAATTCATGCAACCTTGCGATGTTTTATTCATGTTCCTCTAGAGGTATTGTGGGTAAAATATAGACGAAAAAGAAGGATTTTTATAGAATGAGGGTAATAATGTTGAGTGTCTTCAGGTTTGACCATTAATAAGTTGCCTAAACATTCGTCGAGAAATTATCTAACCTCTGTACATAAAAAATTGATGTTCAACATCGAACAACGAAGCTTTTTAATATTAAGGAATAAGTGTGATTTAAGTTTTTCCATTGTTGAAAACTGGAAAAAATTATAAGAAGTAGTCTGTATTTAGTGTGAATTACCATATGCCTATGCTTTGTTGACGCTACAATGCTCTACTTCCGTGTAATCAATACAGCTTGCACAGATGATGCGACTGTGTTTGTCTATATGTTGTAGTTGTCCACTAGCTTAAGACACTAGTGCTTTTGTCGGGCAAAGGATGACAGTGATTGTAAGAGCACTTTGCCAGTTTAATTGATGTTTGTTGACAATCCCGCACCCATGACCAAGAAAGACATGGATGTAGCGTTGCTCGACAATTAGCAAAGAATTCCGCTTAAACCGGTGCTAGGGTCCGTCTTNGTATGAGCAAAGCTCATTGTTGAAGGCCGCTCATTGTTGAAGGCCTCATGGTGACTTCAAGATGAAGAACAACAATAAAAGCGTTGTTCCTTTGCTTGTTTTTTACCATGTATTTGTAGAGACTTTGTCTCATGTGCATTTCCTCCATATCCTTTTATTCACCATTTAATTTATGTCAATACTACTTTCAATTTATGTTCATTTTCACAACTGCTACTAAAAACTGGTGTAATCAAATAAACAACAGTTTTTACCAATTCATATTAGAAATGACTATTTGACAAATTAATATTACAAAAACAGGAAAACAGCAAACACTACAATGGCCAGGAACTACAATCACATGCCACAATTTACAAGCAAATTTACATGTATGTCATTCTTTATTCTTTTCTAGGCATTTTCCCAAATTAATCAACAATATTATACCTTTCTTGTTTATTTGTCAGGCTCAATGTTTTCTCCAGCTTTTGGAGTACAAATAATGCTTTGATACGATACTCTAGTGCTTGTTTTTATTAGCAGCATTTTCTGGTGAGATTTGACACAGGCTGTGTATCAGTTCAAAAGTTTATCAACTGAATACACTTCAATCAGAACTTTTTATAGCCATATGAATTCTCTGTATGTAATTTCCGTTTCACAACCGGACACCCGACCCTACATCTTCTTGATGTTAAGCCGTGTTTTACGCTGAATTGGTTTTGTACGTCTATGTTCGTTCGTCTGTCTGTCCGTAGGTCAAGCTGGTCGTTCCTACATTTTCATAGATGATGCGACTTTATGTCAATATGGGTTTCTATGCAATACTATGCAATGTTCTTACAAAACAAATTGAAATAATTCTATCAAAATTGATGAGAATCTGCAAAAAAAAAATTCCAAAATAATTTAATTCGAGAAATCCAAAAGTTCTACTGATTGCATCGGTGAATGAGTGGTGCAAAAAATCTTCAAAGTGGATATATTTAGGTACTAAATAAATAATTTGCTCATCTCCTCTTTTCAAACTATCCTATCGCCTCAAATTACATGTAAATTATAGTAGGTTTGTCCTTTTCTTCTGAATAAAACACCATTTTTGTTTATTAATAAGAAGAAAAACACAAAATAGTGCATTAATTAGGGGCGCATTACTTTTCCGCAAATTTTTCAAATGTTAATTATTACGTTTCCGCAAATTAAAAGTTAACGTTTCCGAAAATTTACCTGGTTAAACAGGTTTACAATTTCGATTAAATAAAATTGTCCAAAAAAATATGATCGTCAGCTTTAATGGTCAGATATGTTCTCTTTTTAACCAAGAAAAATAAACTTCTGAAAAAAGTTTTAAAATTGTATCAAAACAATAAATACTTGTTGCCTATGATAGTACGTGTTTCTTTTTAATATTGTATGTAATACTTTTGTACAAAATATACTGCGAATGTCAAAAGTTAAAAAAAATTTTTTTTTAAATTGAACGTTCAAAATTTATTAGGTCATGTAGCGGTCGTTTTTAATTGTTATTTTTTTAATTGTATGATTTAAAATTGTGGATATAAAGTGGCAAAATATTTAACTAAGGTGAGATATTTCTTTTGCGGAAACGAATTTTTTTTCTGGAAAAATAATATATATATTTTTGCGGAAAGGTAAACTATTTTTTCCGGAAACGTAATATATTTTTTTCGGAAACGTAATGCCAATTTGCGGAAATGTAAACCGCCGTAAATTAGATATTCAAAATGTCAGAATTAAAATGTTATACATTTCTCATTTCTCCTAAAATAATCAATTTTTTTTAGTTTTAGTTTCAGTAATAATCATGATAATCCGGATTCCTCCTTAAGAGTGTATCAAGTATGATTCCTACAAGAAATTTAGTAGGATCTACAATCCTCCTTGTACAAATCAGGATATCTCAATTTCTACTTAAATCAGGTATAAATGTCACAGTTCAAATTAAAATTCCAATTTGTACTTGGAGGATTCTGGATCCTACTGGATTCCAATTTTTACTCTAACATATTCATATATGCATGTTTTCAGATTAATTGTGGTGTTATGGTAAGATGAGGTATGAACATGAAGTAGAGGACCGGCATAACTGATAAATTGTTAAATTTATATTTCAAGATTCAAGATAATTTTACTTGCAAAAGAAGGCGCAAATTAAATGTGCAACATAGAATAACAAAAACATATACATACATCTTGAAATATAAATTTAACAATTTATCAGTTATGCCGGTCCTTTTGTCATTCATGTTCTCGTAACTGAATTGAAATATAAATTTAACAATTTATCAGTTATGCCGGTCCTTTTGTCATTCATGTTCTCGGAACTGAATTGATTACATTACAGCGTTGCATTAATTTTTGCCGAGTGGGAGTATTATTTTTTGCCCACCAGCGAATGAAACCCCTTGTTATATAAGCATTGGTGATGTTAACAAAGGTTGGTAGTTAATTGCCGGAAGAGTCTCTATGTTTGTAACGACCAACAAAAATTACCTCTTCAGCCTTTTTCTTTATCTTCCAGATAAAACAATAAAAATGTATTTATATACCACATCTTTTTTAGAAATCTGTTGATAATTCTGTTTTAGAACATTCGAAAGAGCCACTGATATTAATTTAGAAACAGCTCTTAAAACACATATAAGAGAAATAACTTTAAAATTACACTAGAAGGACAAACCAAAATCTTGCAAAGCAACAAACAATCCAAATACCATTGACTACAGTAAATGTCGATAAACTGATCTAAGCACAAAACTTGAATAAGGTAACTTATTCAAAACATAATTTTATTGACAGCAATAAACACTAGCAATTACTCAAATTTTAATCGCATTCTTGTAAAATGGACAGCAAT
>MJUU01013547.1:0-39975 GCA_002080025.1 Modiolus philippinarum | reverse complement strand
GTGCGAACCAAACAGTCAATTTTCGAAAGTATTTATCTCATTTATTATTTCTCTTGTTTGATTATCATATTTAAATAGTTTTAATATCTTATAGGAAGGACAAAATGTAAATTTGTATATTTATTGGTAACTATATGGATACAAATGGAACTTTTTACTGCAATAAGCATAAATATGCTATTGCATCATATAAATACAAATAGAGACAAATATGTAATATATGTGAAACAATACAGGATAAGCAGACAGCAATACACATATAACAAGCTATTAACCTTGAACGGACATTCTAGCTTTCTTTCAAAAAGCACATAAATTAAGTGTTAATTTCTTAGAATCTGTTCTCATTTATGTAACACTTTTTTGTTTAGTAGGCCATGAAGAAAAATAGTTTGTCAAATATTTAATACGAATATCCCTTAAAGCTGGAATTACTAAAATAAAGTGGAATTCGTTTTCGTTACATAGGTTCGTGTTGCTGTGAATTGCCGTGATTTTGGATTTATGATTTTAGAATTTCCCCTTTCCTCGTTCTTGCTTCGGTATTCGTTTGCCGATGTATAGCATATTACAACATTGACAATATCTCTCAGCTCTTGGCAAAGAGTTGTAAAGACCCACATCTCAGTTTTGACAGCAATCCTAAATTATTACCATACTGAAGATATTTTTCGAAAGAAAAATCTGCTTCAAATTATTTATACTTTGTGTATGAACTTTGTGTGTATGCTTTGTGTATATTTACGCTTTATAGTAATTTATGTGTATGCTATGTTTGTGATGTTAAAATACTTCGGAGATATTAGTGCTAAAGTATGACATTTGCGCGTGTTGAATATATACGTATGCTTTTTCTATGTTTGCAATACTGCTACTTTTGTACAGCACTTTTGTACAACTCATGTGTGCTTTTGAGATGAATACTCTTTTTTGTCAGTAATTTCTCTTAACTTTCAACTGACGCAAAGAAAAAAATACGGATCGGAGTCATTATGAATTATACAGTGTACAGAAAACAAAGGCAAACTTACATCGAAACAAAATATTGTTTTGCAGTAAATAAGGTAGCAATAACATGCAAAATAAAGTTGCAATTGTGTTTTTAACTTCGAAAATTGTAATAATACTGGTTTCACTGTCTTACAGGTAAATTTAATTAATGCTATGCACACATTATTCACTTTTCTCCCACTATTTTTTTCTTACCTGTATACCAAAAATTCAAAAATGAGAGAAAGGTGAACATACCATAAAAATCGGTGCTTTTGATCTTTGAAACGCTCAAATTCCGATATAAAAATCGGTTTTTGGTTCATTGTCCTTTATTGGTCAAATAATTTTGGACTCGACACTGCAGCCTCGGGAAAACACATATTTTCTCTTTATTCTACTTAGGACGTTGATGTAAACAGACGTCACGTACTGACCGTATATACTACTCCATAATATAATACACAGTATGTTTCCTGAAATGTAAATTTAGACTTCAGTTAGCGATGCGTAAATGTAGGTCACAATGACCTTATATGTATTTAATGCATGCTTCCTCGCTATGATCCATCTTTATTTTCACAAACAAAGGATAACACTTAACAGCTCCAAAGACAGGAAACTACAATCACATGCCACCATTCACAAGCAAACTGCACCAGAAAAACACTAATTAAGACAAGGGATAAACATAAATAACGATAGGAACTCGGGATAGCCGGACTTAGCACCGGCACTAGCAAAAGCCAGCGGTAGTTAAACCGGTTTATTGGTACCCAAACCAACTATAATTAAAAATGTGCTGTGGTAATTTTGACAAGACTCTCTGCCATTATCATTATAAATAAAAATGGACTCACATTGTTGGTCAATTCTTAGCTTCGGAACAGACACCTCGCACTTCACATAACAGACCCAGGATCCGTAGGAAGCGGTGATTGTATTGAGATGCTACCTTGTAACGTTACCTATTTGAGCGTAATATCCAGAACACTTCATTTGCCAACCTTACTTACCTTTCAGCAGAAATTTCCGCTCTTCAGATTATAAAGCTGACAGTAAAGTTCTTTTTTACTACACCACTTACTGGGACGAGAATTGAAAAAAGAATAGAGAACATTTATGGATACGTTTTACTGATTTACATGTCATTTTGCAAATTTGTATTTGGTTGTCATCTCCTATAAACATTGTTTTCCCATCTTTTGATGAAGTAATTTTAAAAGAACTTTTGTTGTCTTCAGTATTTTTTCATCTATTTTGATGATGTAAAATAATTTAAAAAAAATTGTTTTCAGTTTTACATCGTATATGGCAACTGTCAAAGTGTAATTCAAGAACTATCAATTCAACTTAGAGTTTTGTCGGGGGCAACTGAATGATTTCTCGGACATATATGTGAAGAGAGAAAAAAAGAAAACATCATTGTTCTCCTATTGATGCAAAAGAGAATATACTAACATTTGTCGTGTTATCGATGATATGTTACTTCTAGTTGTACAAAGAACGCATTATCTATAATTGGTGTTGGAATTTTCTAGAGTTTTTTCTGCCATTGTTGTGTATATTACTGTAAAACAGGAAATATTCGCGAGCATGAAATATTCGCGTTTTTTCGCGACCAACGGTTGCCGCGAATTCATCAATTTCGCGAATATTTCATGTTCGGCAACCTATAATTCATCTGTGAAATCTACAATGCTTGTACTGACATGATCGTCTCACAACATTTACTCTATTTTATTTCAAAACGAATGAATATCTTAAACTATTTTAAGGCAAAATAATCTATGTTTAATGTGAATATGAACAAGTTTTATAGTGCTTGCAAATACAATAAGTTTTGTGAAAAGCAAAGTTTGACCGCATCGTCAAGATTTGTGATGTCCTGCAGTTGTTCCCCCTTTATCGGTTAGATAAAAACAGCTTCACTGATTCCGGACATTTCCCAAGCCTTACGAACGGTTGTCTCAGTGATGCTATCAACCGACTTCACAACCCAACGCGCATGTATTGGTTTAATTGTCGACAGTTTCATATCTACAACCACGTCGTTTACGGATTGTTTATTTTTCAATTGTTTTGACACCTGTCCTGCGTACCAATCCTCGAAACATTTTTTCATCTCCTTCTTGAAAACTCCGTTCACATTTAAATCTAACGGTTGCAATCAATCAGTGCAACTTGGTGGGATGAATACAACATGAATGTTATTTTGCTTGAGAAGACTTAATAATTCTTCATTCTGATGTGCTTTGTAAATGTCAAATATGCAAAGAGCACCCTGTCGTAGTGGCAGATCTTCTTGATCTCTTATGTCATCCACATAAGGTACAATGATATTCTGAACATACCTGTAATCAAAATACGGATATTAGGGTAAAGAGTTACACTACACCTGTCACAAAATAATTAGATCGAAAATCGAACAATCAACTATGATGTTTTTACAACCGTTATAGTAATCAACAAAGGTAAACGCTATTTATTAGTATAGAGAGTTTTTATTGTTTAATAACCGGGGTATGTTTTGATCTTTGTAAATAATGCAATTAAGTTTATGTTTGTTGTCTCGGTGATTTGAAATATTTTTTGGTTTCTCAACGACATTGATAACCGTTCAATTTAAATTCATTCAAATTAAACCAAACATGGTTAATTAAGAGGGAAAATAATAACAAAATATTAAACTCACGTTTTCATAGATTCACTAGTAGACCAGTGGGATTCTGTATGAGTAATATGCCAATTATCTGGGAATTTATACTGAGGGTGACAAGCATCTGATTTACCCTGGTAAATCATTTGCGTTGGCAACATCATTCCAGACATAGAGCATGCTAATAGTACAGTCATTTGTCTTTTGTCATCAATATGGGCAATAGGCACTTGCTTAGCACCTTCAACTTCCATGGTCCGCTCGCTTGTGGGTACAAAATTACAGCCAGTTTGGTCCCAGTTCAAAATTAATGACGGTGGAATATTGTATTTTTTTACAGCATTGACGACTTTTTTCAAGAACTCGGTTTTAATTTCCTCAAAATCATTAAGCAGAAGCGCAATTTCGATTTACAGGTCGGTAAACGCGAATTTATCATATATTTACGGACGATCCGCGAATTCATCAATTCGCGAATTAATGTCGAATAGCCGATTCGCGAAAATTTGCTGCCGCGAATTTATCCTGTTTTACAGTAAACCATCTTATTTGTTTTTGTCGTTTTTATTGTTTTGTTGATTTTAAACATTTTTCCCGAGTGTCCAAGCGCAAATGATTTTTTTTATCTGATCAAACCTGAGGTCTTTTATTCAGTTACCACCGTTTTTTATTCGTGTAAAGATTTTTATGTCAGTATTAGATGATTTTATGATCCAATGTAGGCGGTTAATTTGCTATCATGTCTGCAAAACTTGTACAGTTTCTGAGTTTTCAGAAATAAACAGTTGGTCTTAGTCATGATTACGTAAATTCACACTGAATACATTGAAGATATCACACAAGTTTTACATTTTTTTCATATTTTATTGATAAATGAATATGGAAATAACTGCAAAGAGTCTATAAATCATAACTACATCATTTTTGTAACTTACGTAACGAAAATATTGTGTAATTTCATTACGATTTTGTGAATGGGACTGTTTAGCGGATTTGTGATAACCTAAAAAAAACATCCTGCATTGTTGTAATGCCCAAGCGATATAATAACATTGTTTCAAGGAAAAAAATAATGCAAGTAGACTTAGATTATTTGTTGTCTCTTATTCCTGACCATTTTGTTCTTCAAACTATTTTTGTAAAACATCATACATCTATAGGTAAGCATTCAAAGTTATCATTCATATGCGAAGAGTGCCGATATTAAAGTAGAGATCATTAAGTACAGACCATAAAATAACATGTACTCCTTTTAGAGTTCGAAAGTTAAGATGAAAGGATTCCGTGGGAGATCTAGTCAAAAGTAAACCCGCCAGCCGAAAGTTCCGAAACCACTATTTGATACTTGTCGATCACAGAACTTTCAAGAGTCCCAACTCATTTCCCTGAAATAGTAATTTCTTTTAGCATTAAAAATATGTTGGTTGAGTACTTGTATCAGTAATATCACTAAATTCATACCATAAACAGGTTACAGAATAGCATCACTAAAATATTGTTCCAGTAGCAATTTAATTAAAATCAGTCAATGGAAAATTTTACAATCTAGACTTGATTTGTGTACTTTTTCTTACTTCATCATCATCACGAATAACAAATTTATTAAAAACAACACGCAGACTTTGACGTCTCCAGGATGAAACAAGGCCCTCTTTTGTCACTCAAGGGAATGAGTGCAGTCTTGGTATGTTCCCAAATCAAGTTTAAAGGATAACACTTAAATAATTTATGTTGAACCAGAGGGCAATGCTTATTTCAAAAATCCTGATTTGATTCATATGACTAAAGCATGCTCAGTCAAACTTTCTGACGTTCTTTTGTTTCCTAAAAATCTAGATCACACTGTAACAATTTCCACATGCAGGTCAAAAACTGGTACACAATCTAGATGTAATTCATGTGATATGTTAATCATCAATTTTAAGAAACAACAACATAACTGGTAAAACTCTCACAAAACAATTATATGACGTTCTGGATTGTTCTGCCGAAAATGTCAGTTATTGTATTGAATGTACATTATGCGAGCTTTTGCATGTTTTGGCAACTAAGAACTCTTTACGATCATGTATCAATGACGCCAAAACCCAAACTTTAAGGTTCTTCATAATCAGTTTAGTTAGTTTGCTCATGATCAGTTCCTAAATATGTGAGTTCGTATATAATTTTGATATGATTTACACTGTATGAACAGCTTAAATTCGAAAGGATAGAGAATTCTTTAGGATAAACGAGTTTAGCGTTGCAATGCCTTATGATTGCAATAACAATATCAAAGGTATAGGAAATTTGTCTAGTCCTGGTTATAGTGATGTAAATGTGGTGAACATATTAAATGTCGGCCAAAGATCTAGACAAAGATATGGTCATAAACATTATCAATCCAGAACTTCTGTCGGTGGATCATTCTTTTCTAATGACTTGACCAACAGATCCGTTGATTTGTTCAATGACCAGCTACACAGCTTGTGTTCACCTTTTGGTGTTCACCATTTTTGTACACATCTGAGGCGGAGAAATTTTCAGCCAAGAGTTAGACTTAGTAGTATCATCATAATTAACATAATTATCATTAAATGATAATTATGTTGTATCTGCAGACAAAGCTTTTAATAAGATCGCTTTTGTATGTTTAGCATATTATTACAACCGCCTCATTAAAGAAAAAGGCATTCATCACAATGCAGCGTCCTTCCAACCATTCAAACCTGTATGGACCGAATCTCTTAACAACGATAACAGGAAATTTATTAACATTCCGTTTGCAAACAAAGAAATATATGGTATTAACATCAGCAATATTCTGAATCGCAAATAGGTAACTTTTAATATCCCCCTTTATTCAAAATTCAGAACTTAAGTCTTTGTCAGATTGGGTAAATTCCATTCGATTTTTAGTGCGGAGTCGTGTGAACACACTACACAGATGTGTTTACAATCGACAAAAGTCTCTATCTGAAAATCGTGAAGACACTATGTGCCTCTCTGCATTAAATGATAATTATGTTGTATCTGCAGACAAAGCTTTTAATAAGATCGCTTTTGTATGTTTAGCATATTATTACAACCGCCTCATTAAAGAAAAAGGCATTCATCACAATGCACCAGGTAGTGCTACATACAAAAGAGAATCCTTTTGACTTCATTCAGTTTGATTGGACAGAACACCGATCATTCAATTCAGAATTTTTATAAAAAGGGACATCTTCATCCTACAAAGAGGTCTTTAGCTGATTTTATCCATTACAGTTTTGTTTCTCTGTTGTCATTTATTTTCTATCGGATCTTGTATTAAATTTTTTACATTGTTTTGGTCTTCCAAATGTTTGATTTTGATGCATTAATGGTCGAAACAGTCATCTACAGGAACTAAAATTTACTACAATTTGCCTATTTTTGATGTTTACAACTGATTTATTTTTCTTACGTTAGATGATTGTCTTTTACATTTATACATTGTACAGGAACAGTACAATCCCAGAAATTTAGATTTAAGTCATGAATGTTTGTAACCGCTAACTCACTGTAAGGTCTGTATATGTAATTGGTGATGCTGCCTTTCCTAAAAATGATTTAACTTTTGCATCTTCTTAGAAGTAATACAGGCGGACAAATTACTATTTTCAATCTTTGATTTCCATTAGCATCTATATACAAAGCTTGCAATCCGCGTCTCTTTCAACAATAGCGTTCTATGCTTCATTATGTTTCTCTGTTGAAATACTGTTTTGCCTGTTGGACATACGTTTCAACGTGAACCATTCAACCGACATCGTTAACAAATTCGGTTTAAGAAAGCAAAGTATTTTGAACCAAGATCTTTTATAAGGCCCTTTACAGATAAACATATCAAGCTTCGGTGGAAACAGAATTCATCTCTCAAAATTACGTGTTGTCATTTTCTCTCCTTTCGAGATTGTAGTCATGTAGTTAGTAGTCTATCTGTATTGGGTTTTATTCGTATGTTTATTCAACTAAAGGGAATCCGGACAGATAAAGGAGAGGTTTGGGTACCCATAAACCGGTTTAAACCTACCGCTGGCTCTGCTTGTGCCGGTACCAAGTCCGGCTGTCCCGAGTTCCTATCGTTGTTAACGTTTGTCTTTCGTCTGATTCGTGTTTTTCCTTTGTAGTACCTAAGCAGATTGTGGCATGAAAAAAATAATTTTCAACTATTGCAGGTGTTTCCTGTTATTCATTTTTTTACATTCAATATTCCAACATAATTTTTAAACAGATAACCCATTGACACCTTAACAAATTGGGTTTTACTGCACTTGACCAGAAGCTTAATTTAGAAAAGTAGACAATGACACACACCAAAACCCGTGTCTCTCATCTAGTTTTCAAAAGTTCTCATCTATTATACATGATAATGTTATCTAAACATACATTAAAAATACTTTTTTATCTTGTTTGTTTTTCGTTTTCTCTAAACAAATGTCTTTACGTCAGTATAAGCTCACCCTCAGGCCTCCAGGATGATCTTTTACAGATACTACGCGTCCTCGTGTGATAACTATTGCTTATATGTTTACAGCAAAAAGTATTCTTGATGAGCTCATGTCAAATAATCTCGATATACTGTACATGCATAATAGAATTGTTCATACTGACATCAATGTCATGGTCTGATAAAATCACGTGCTATGTGCAAGAATAAAGCTGACAAATAAGTGTGTATTATAATTGTTTACATTGCCAAAACGATATATTACGAATTACCCTGATTTTATTACTATACACGGAAGGGAATTAAATTGTGTGAAATCTCCATCATCGATTTAAGAATAATTCCACGTTTGTATTGCACTCGTCAAACCTATTTGTAAAGCGTAAACTAACGCCGGAGACGGAAAATGAAAAGAGTGGTAATCCAGCCTGATTTTTTCGAATTTAACCAAATTTGTTTTGAAAGTTTCCCCTTGGATCTTCATAGCGCACGGAATGTTGGGAAAAATTGCGTGTAAACAGACAACCGTATCAAAATAAGTGGTAACAGTCTTTGAGATTTAGTGAAAAACATTAAAAATAACATTTTCCCGTAGGCTTGTTTAGTAAATCCCACGATTTTTGAATTTCCCAAATCTTCCCTAAATGGACCCACTTGGGAATGGAGCTAATATTCTCTAAAGATTGAAAAATCTAGGTCTAATGGTCTCCGAGAAATGGTTCGAACAAGTTCATTTGGACGAAAAGAAAGGGAAACAATAATTATACCTAAATTTGCAATTCCGAGCAATAGCTTTCGTTGGCCAATTTGTTGATTGAATCGTGTTCGCTGTGTCAAAATGTACCTAGAAATTAAGTTTCGTTGAAAAAGAACAAAGTTAAAACTTTGGCGGTCATCTTGTAATTGTCAGCCGTTTTGAATTTTATTTCCATTGCATCATATTTGCAATGGCAAATCCTGCATCCCTACAAATCGTATGAAGTTGAAATTATTTACTTATTTTGGATACCATCTTTGAAATGGTTACTATTTTGGTTTTTGTTTTGTTTTTTGTTTTTGATTGTTTGTTTTTGGTTTTTTTACTTTTTGTTTCTTTGTTTTTGTTAATGGTTTTTTTTTTTTTTTTTTTTTNTGCATAAATTTGTCGAAATTCGCATATGCAGAACATAAATTCACAGTAACTTCGGTATATTATTATTCCTTCCTCTCATCTAATTGAATATGTATACAAAATATTATCAATGTTTGCAAGGCGTTCCTAAGAACTTCAATCTTCTATTTTCTAACTTACAATTATTGGTAACCAGTAAACATAACCAATTAACATACGGCACGTGTCACCTCTCAGACCCTCACATGCCGATGTAAATAAAGGTGAATGTTTGAAAACATCTGTTTATTATCCCGTAGCCCAATAAGTTTGGGGAAGAGATATAGCTTTTGTCCGGTCTGTTTTCTGTTGCAAAGTTTAAGACAAAATATCATTTGAATAACAATTGATAGATGAATAAGCTTTTGTCCAAAGATGCATCTTGGATAGTCCTTGAAATTGATACATGTTCATTTACTCCATATCCTTTCGTAAAATATGCATACAAAATAGGTGGATTTGACCTACATTTCAAATATGATGAGTTTACTCAGAGTAACGTTTTTGTAGGAGTCCAGATCTCAGATACTACAACTGTTAGAGTAATTTTGTCTGTAGTTGCGTTTTATATATTTACGAAGCTGCAGTTAAAAATTAGGTAACCTTGACCTAAATTCCATGCATGAGTAACTTTGGTTAAAGTTTTTTAAAAATCCATATCTCAGATATTACAAGGCTTAGAAGAAGAATATTTTGTCTAGAGATGTCATTGTATTGTGACTACGTTCCATGCAATATTACGTCAAAAACATAAGTATAAACATACATCATATCTTGTAGACTGAAGTTCTATTACTTTATGAACCGAAAGGGGAAATAACTCAAAGACAAGTTATTAATTTTAGAATAAAAAGTACCATGGTGATTATTATTCTGCTTTGTTATGAATACAACAAAGAAGAAATAATCACCATGACAGTTTTGATGTGTTTAGTAGTTTTCGAGTCAAAAGCAACAATTTTCTTGGTATTGAAACTGTCTTGTTTCCATAAAGGTAAGTTAGAACGGATGTATTAAAATGTACATTGTATTAACTAGATTCAAGGCTTGTTGCCGTCTTGTGCTCGCTATCGTTGGTTTATTGCTGGAGGCATCTGGCTAACAATAAAAGAGGTTGTTCCATATTCTTTTTTTTTTGTTTTTTGCCTCTTACTGTATTTATTTTTCAATTTGCAATAAATTATGATGTTACTATACTGTAGTATTTTTGAAGAAATACCATAATGATAATACTTTTTGAGCATGTTTTGTTGAATAGCGTAGGCGGATTTCATTACTGTATCTGTTATGATTTAACAGTTACGCAGCTGTAATCGGTGAAAAGTTCGACATGATACAAAAATCAATTATGTCCTTTGTCATTTTAAATTATTGCATAGGTTGAGGTAAACACGCAGCGAGTTGTTGAAAAACAGAGACTGAGCCATGGCTCTAAACCAGCAACGACGACTTGTGTAGTATATGCACTCATGTATTTTGTATTCTTATATTTTTCCATATGTATAGAGACAAAATATTGTGATAATTTAAATTGTCAATCAGGATTGCAAAGGAACGACTTTTAATGTAATTTCTCATATTGAGTTCTTATTAAGCAGATTTTCATTTCGACTTTGATGGATGCATAGATAGTGAAACTTACTGGTACTCCGTCGACGTGCCAAGTTTTCTAAAGAAAGGGTATATATCAGCAGATTCGTTAGTATGTAATGTCTGTTTGCTACGAGTCTATGTGCTTAAGCGTAATTTATAAATATTATGTTCGAAGTCACAAGCTCAAAAAGAAATAAACAAAAATAAAAAAATCCGATTTTTATTCTATCGTCCAATTCATTAGGTATCGTCATGAAAAGCAAGAAGTTGTTTCTCGATTAACGTTCCATGTCGATTAATTAATCCGCTCCTAGGTAAAATATAGCTATACGATGACGTTTTTATGTCCAGCCTTTAATAGTAGGGGTATATATTGTTCGGGTTTGTCAGTCTGTTCGATTAACCCTCAGGTTTTAGGTGCTTTTTGTGAAGACTGTAAGCTATTATCGTTAAACTTTATATACATAACATAAACATATTAGGATATATTTAAATAAAAGTCATACAAGTAAGAACTGTGTTTGCAGGGCTAACACAAGTCTCCCAAACGAACTTCCCGTTTCCATAGTAACGGTTTTCATTTTGATAATTTCAAGACCATAATAATTTCTACGCATGTTAGGCATCCTTCCTGTTAAATTTCATCCAATTCTGGGCACTTTGATTTTCCCCGCCTTTTTCCCGTTTCCATAGCAACGGCCGCCATTTTGAAGTCTTTGAGACCAGAAACCAATTCTACAGATGTTAGGCAACCTTCCTGTAAAATTTCATCCAATTCTGAGATGTATGGTATTATGATTTAATTTATGTGAAATAGGCATTGGGATATAATTAAACAAAAATCATGAAAAACATAACTTAAGGCTTCACTGATCACGATATAAGAGGGATATTATGATATTTACATATAGGTTTAAATTCTTTTCTTTGATGTTTATATGCTTTTATTATTTATCTCTAAATAAATACACATTAGGGTGTAATTAAACAAATATTACAATAAAAGATTTCCCATGCAACCGACTTCATACTTCCCTCATTACGAAATCTAGCACTGCTCAAGACAGTTTGGAAGCGGGACTCGTGTCCGTTAGACACGTATTGTGGTTTCCAGTACAAAAAATGTTTTCAATTTACTTTTGAGGTTTATTTGTGTGTAAACGCAGCAAACTCAATCGCAATCACAGACTCACTTTTATTCAGTTTGTGAGTGACCATGGGTAAACACCTCAAAAACTACTGTTATCCATGCAATAATTTGTAATGAAGAAATATGATAATCTAACTTAGGGTTTACACGTTTTTGTGATGTATTTGATGAAAATATGTCATGCTAAGCCTTGATTGGAAGATTTCGCATGTCGAGCAAGCCCATACAGACTGGGGAAACAGATGGGATTACAATATTTTCATTGGGAGACAGTATCCAAAGTAATTTTGATCGTTGTAAACTGAAAATCAAGGTAAGAGGGTATACGGACAGTAAAAGGGAAATAGGTTACTAAAGCAGGGCATAGCATAGACACATCCTATACATGCCGTTCTACACGTCAGTTGAAAACAAAACATTTCAATGCAAATTATGTGTTGTACATTGTAAAATGCGTTTTATGAAATATCTAATTTGTCAATATTGTTAATAAGGAATGACTTTAATCTTTAAAATAGTGCTGTGATTGATTGCATTAAGTATCCTAATTAAACACCTGCGATAAAGCAAATAAAGAGTTGGAGTTCAACATAAAAACGTGCACAACGTTTATAAATCAAGGCTAAAGTTAACTATAGTGGGAATGTGTAATTTTAGATGGTGAAAATATAAACCTTGTCATTTTCTTTAATTTTTGTTTTTTGAATACAACAGGTTGTTCTTTTAAAAATTCAGATTCAGCCCAATACAGAAGTTTGGTAATTTGGTAAATGGGGTCAATAACAAAATTACCGAAGAGAATTGTCAAAAGATGAAATCTATTCAGTACTAAATATTGCGACTTTAATTGCAAGGTTACTTGGTTATGTTGGATATGTGAGGAGATTATTGAGACCAGAACTTTATCTTAAAGAACAGTGGATTTGTTATAAATGTAGCAAATGTGAAACAATCTTCAAAAAGAAGACCATATAAAATGACTGTCACGTTAGATCTGTTATGGAGAACAATATATGATTATATTTACAATAGATGGCAAAAGACGGGAGGAAGCGAAGTGACTAATAGGTATGAGAGAATATCCCAAAACACATGAAGAAGATCGTCAAAGAAACGAAAGAATCATTAGAAACTGCTAAAGTACCTGTAACAGACATACAGAAAGAAAGTAGAGTCCCAGAAAAAAAAGCAACAAGAAAATTTAGAGAGAATAGAGAGAATAGAGACAGAGTCAAGAGGAGAATGTCAGTAGTCAGAATGTCAGTAGTAAGAGAAATGAGTAAAGGTAAGGAAAAGAACACCAGTATCAAGGAAAACAGACACAGCAGCCGAATAGACTGCTGCGCCATGATACGACCGTCTTCAATCAACTCGAACTTTATGAAATTGTAGGACCACAATTGATTGAAAAAAAAAATCCAACAGAATTTGTGCCTTATCAAGATGTAACCATTTGACTAACATAAAATTAATATGTAAAGATAATGCATAGAAAAATGCAAAAATATTAAGTCCAATGTTCAAATCTGTCCACAAAAATCATTCAACAGGAACCAAATTTAAACTTAATCAGTAATTTATTAACATACAATCATAAACCATATAATTAAATCAACATGTTGTAAAGAAAAGGAGGAGAAACTGATATTCTTCAAAAATTTACTAAGTCCAAGAGACGTAACTACGTACAAAATCAACCAATTAGGACCAAACTAAAACGTGAACTGTATCTCTCACCTAAAATACTCATATACCAATTATCAAATCAATGTCAAGCGGTCCCCCCCAACAAAAAAAATCATGTAACCTTAATTTTTCTCAATTTTACTAAGTTCAAGGGTCATTAATCCGCACAAAATCAATCGAACGGAACAAAATTCGATCTTTTTCTGTATGTCACCCACATTTACTCGTATACTAAATACCCACATATACTCGTATACTAAATATCAAATCATTATGCAAAGCGGTTACAGAAAAACTCCGGAAACCTTTATTTTTTTCAAAATTTCACTAAGTCCAAGGACCATGACTCTGTATAAAATCAACCGACCGGATCCAAATTCGAACTTGATCTGTATCTCATCTAGATATACTCATATATATTAAATATCAAATCAATATGTCGAGCGGTTACAGAGAAAAACTCAGGAAACCTATATTTTTCAAATTTCACTAAGTCCAAGTGCCACAACTCTGTACAAAATCATTGAACGGAACCACATTGGAACTTGATCTGTATCTCGCCTAGATACATGTATACTAATATACCAAATATTAAATCAACAAGTCAAGCGTTTACAGAAAAAAACTCCGGAAACCAAAACGCTAACGGACGAACGGAGGGTATACCATTTAGTGCAGCAACCTATCGTGAATATCTAGCTTATTTTCGGAGTTTAATCAACCAGCATGACACATGGCTAGTTTTATTTTAACGTTTAAAGCAAAACATTCTGCATGGTCGTAAAGACTTCCTATTGTGAAATTATGTTTATTTGGGCTAAAAGAGGGGTAATTAAATTTTCAATAATTTCGAATGTCTTCTTTGATCGAGCTTTGCTTTTAAATGTATCATTAAAATTAATACAATTGGAGTTAACATAAGTTTTTATGGTCTCATGTTCATTTACTCCGTATCCTTTCGTGACATATTTCAATGAAACTGAATAATGCTTTTTGAAAATCGAAATGTAAACATATGTCCGTCATCATTTTGAAAAATCATCTTTTACACATGATTCCGTCGTGGAGTTCCTGCTTTAGATTTTGATTTTACCATTTATGGGGTTTCACATATCAAAACCTCGGCTTTGCTTTTCATGCATCCCGTGTGGGACGGAGTATCATAAATGTTGGTCCGTAGGTGATCGGCTACAAGGCTAAATTCCCCGCCCCTTTCGATTTCATCCTACTTTTCCTGTGGCAGTCAGAATTTCCCGTCCCATGACCCTTTCAATACCACAAAGTGATAATTCGTTAATAAACTTGTTCTCGTATTGATATAGCCGAAATATTGCTCAGTAGACGTTAAACAATATTCAATCAATCATTAATGTTGAGGTATGCTCACATTATTTCTATTTTCAAATTGCTGACAATTACTTCTGTGTATATGTTTTGAGTTATTCATGGCACTTATATAGTATATGTTTACAAAATTTTTGATAAAATGATTAAAAAAAATCACTACCATTAGTTGTTTTAACAAGGCATTTCCATTGGACCACATTTTGGTCACAAATGTCAGTATTCATATTTCAGGTCATCAAAAATTTTATAAATACTCATTATATTAATGTAAATTACCTATTTTTGTTATATTATTTATTTTTGGCAATGAATTTTGCTTTAAAATCCCTAAAAGTGATCATTTAAGAAAAGGGACGTAATTCATATTGCGAAGGGGTTATTGTTCTTTATTTTTGCTTTTATTTCTATCATAAAACACAAATGAGACAAATCAATGATAATAAAAGCAAACATTTGAGAATATTCTGAGATAATTTATGAAACGTTTTAAATATACAAAAAATTGAAAATTTGACCTTTGACCTTATCAGTGCAGATTAAACCAAAACATTTGGAAGTCCATTAACCGAAAAGCATGTTAAAGCTGATAGAGAACAAACTAGAGGAATGTTTTCGAAACGAATACTATATCTCCCCGTCCTGACATAATTTGTTCCAGGGGGTCATGCTTATAATACTAAATTATTGACCCGGCCTGACTACCCTCACAGATATTTTTTCCTAATTGAAAAAGTTTGAGTTACCATTGTCAGCTGAGAGTAGATTAAGAGATGCATATTTTTATGTGCTTTATTTTACTGTCTTTACATGTTTAATATAACATAATCTTGTCAAATTATTTTTATGAAATTAAGGTATCAATTACATAAATACCATCTCTGATTAAAGTGTCGTATGTAGCAATGAAGATAAAAATGTTTAGGTGTAAATCTATGGTGTAACTATTAACTGACAACTTAAATTAAGATAAGAAATAATTTTCCCATTAAATCGGAAATAATTCCTTTTTGGGAATACATTGTAAATGAGTATGACAATATTCCAAAGGTCTGTAATTGTAGTAGGTTTATCATGAATTGGAACTAATTTTGAATTTTTCAGACTTTTTCAAATTAGGACACTTACATGTTGTATTTGTTAGAAACATGAGTACAGGTATGTTTTTTTAATAAATTAACTAAGCTGTGCACAACACAACTTTCATTCGTCTGTTCACTAGATTTTATTCGTCTGTTGGTTTTTAAATTTTACCTGTTTAGGCTGTTATCAGTACAGTAACAATTTTAATTAGCAAATATCTCATTATTATCCCTATTGGTTCACTTGCAATATTAAAAAAGTCGCTTATACTGAGGAAAGTGGAAAAATAATCGCATATTTCACCACAGACAATATTTTTGACTGATTATGTTTGTTTTTTTATTGTATGTTTATATATGCTTTCAACCCTTACGGGTACAAATGTGCATTTCTAAATAAAGTTAAAAAAAGATTAACAGTTTGACTAATTAACACATAAAAGTACATGGACATAGACCAAATGGAAACTGATATATCCTGAAAATTTGGACATCGTGAGTGCAGTGGTTTTTGCAAACAAGCGAACACAAATTTTGTGACGGAACCGACGAGTAAAAACAATATATCTCCCACCTCTCTGAGGCGGGGAGATATAATAACCAAAAGGGTCTAAATAGAAAAGCCAAATTCAGCTAAGGACAGAGCTATACAGTAGGGAGATACTCCTTAGTTGAAACAAAATTTAGCAAAATTTAGATATTGCAAGTTTCAATACACTCGGTTTTCGGGTCAACACCGAAGTACTGACTACTGGGTTGGTGAAGACACTCGGGGACCAACAGCTCACCAGCAGAGGCATCGACCAATTGGTAATAAATAACAAAATACTGAAGTTACCGTTAATTTATTTTCCGCACATGCGCATTTATGTCTCATCAGTGCAGTTTAAACCATAACATTTGGAAGTCCATTAACCGAAAATCATGTTCAAGCTGATAGAGAACAAATAACCAAAAGGGTCTAAATAGAAAAGCCAATCCGCTAAGGACAGAGTTATGCATGAGGGAGATACTTCTTAGTTTTGAACAAAAGTTTGTAAAATTAAGATATTGCAAGTTTCAATACAATCGGTTTTTCGGGTCAGCACCGAAGTACTGACTACTGGGTTGGTGAATACCCTCAGGGATCAACAGTCAGCAGTGTGTCAGGTTGGTTGACTAAATTTGAAATTTAAGACTAGGTTGCTGCTCTAATAATACATCCGTCTTTCGATGGGCTTGTAAAAACAACTGCTCTGGTTTGTAGTGAGATCAGAGCTAAATGAAATTGAAAATAGAAAAGAAAATGAACACAAAGATATAAGAAAAAATGGGTCATTAAGTAAAATAGCGAAGGTAAATGAAAATTAAGTCATGAATGCAAAATTAGTAAGGATAGTATCCTATTTATTTAAGACAGTAATCCAAAAGATAGTTATCAAGTAGTAGGACCGAGCTTCCTTCGAAAGAAGTTCACACTAGCAGATATATTGTGATCTTGTTTGGCCATTCTGATCTTATCAAGATATTGAAAGGCTTAACGTTATTTTGTTTCAAGATAATTGCTTTACAAGACAAAATGATCAAGATCGGTTCAGTTTATCAAGATCGAATAAGATAACTGCGTTCAAGGTTAATCTGAACTTTGTTTTGAATCCAAGGGTTTTGCTCCCCATTCATCTTGATTCTGACAACAAATAACCCATCTTTTTGTATCACCGGTAGCCTTGTGGTGTAAAAATAACGTGATTCGTGGCCCACGGCCGTAAAAACCTTTTTTTTGTTGAATGGTGTTTGTCTTGTTGTGTTCGGTTAATGTGACGCTAGAAACGTGCTTTGCTTTTCAATATATAAATATTTATATATACATACCGAAATAACGAAAAATTGATTTACAAGACTGAGGTAGTTTTACCCCTGTTAGTGCCCCAGCAATGATTTACAACTGAGACTATCCGCTGAACTGAACAGAGTATACATACCACCCCTGTAATCCATCGACAACGGTATACAATTTTGCCCCCCCCCCAAAAAAAATATAATTAGTATCTAAATCTATGAACCATTTGTTTTAAAATCCCCTTTTAAAGAATAAATCTTCGACTATCTTTTCATACAGGAATGTTGCTCGCCTGCTCTTTTTGCGCGTTTTGATAATATACTTTGGTTGCAGGGTTAATTTTTGTGTGATTTCTGAGTACACATTTAACACTTATTTGGGACAATCCAACATACTACAGCAGCCCCATTTTCAACTTTTAGTTTGAAGATGCTGTTGCGCTTAATGCTTCCGTATTTACCTCATGGTTTCTACGTGATTTATATTCCCGAACAAACAACAAATTTCAGCCGCTAATATGAACAATTAGCAGGCAGTATGGCTGTTGAAGTAAACGCTTATCTAATTAACTGTCCGTGTTGTTCATCTTTGTGTGTGTGTCTTCATTTTTCTTTTCTGTGCCGTACTCGTGTTGTGTCTCTGTTTCTTTTGTGTTTCCGATTAATCCATTGTCCTTGGATTATTGGACTGACGGTTCGGTTCTCACTTACCTTGCTAGGCAGACAATTCAAGGCGATTTTTTTTTCGGACTCGTCGAATTTATAAATACCTGATAACAAGCCTTTCATCAATATATTGGTGACGTCATAAGGGTATGCTAGTAATACACAAAACGCATATATGTTTGAAACACACGAAAGTTTGAAGAACGGAAATACATGTATTATGACTGCAAGCTTTTCAGTCTTTGCCAATGCTGCATGATAAAAGAAATACAAAATATAAATTATAAATATGATTTGAAGGTATGATTTGAAGAATTTTTTGTTGCAAAACAGTCCATTTAGCAAAGAGGGTTTGTACGGTTATCTGTGCACTTTGCAATTTTCATAACTTTGGATATGACAAAACCAGCAATTGTATAAATATAATTTTAGCATTCCGACATTTTAAAAAAAGGAATATTTCTAGGTCGATATGACAGAAAACAATTTGGGTATAGATATAGTTTTGATTGAAATATTTCATCTCATATCCAGAAAAGTTAGCACGGGAATTACATTCTTTACGTGAAAGAAGATATAGACAGGATACTAGTCTCTATGAATCCGTCAAATTAGCTTCGGGTTTCAAAGGCTTGAAGATTTTACACGTATATTGGCCATTGATTGACACGACCGATTTCTTGTAAAGACGATGAATAATCTTAACCAAACTCTTTGGTAAGTTTTAAGTTTGATTTTTCTTTCTTGGTGCGACAGTGCTTTACCAGCAAATCTATTTGAGCTAGCCGACAGTTTAGCGGCGACCACTCGTTGACCCATCACTCCAAATCCTGTATCTCATCTTTTCTAATACAGAATAGTGGTCTTGTAATTCGAGTATACATGTCTATTTATTGGATTATCAGACAGTGGGATGCAGAAATAACGTCTCATAAAGTTAATTTGGAGCAGTCATAAAAGCTCCTCCAGAATAGGTATTAAGTCTGTCCTAGAACTGCTCTAAGTCTGCTCTAGAATCCTGACCGCTCTGACCAGTCATGGTCAAAGCTGACCCTTCTGGTGAGAGCTCTGGCCGCTTTGACCTGTTCTACAAAATGACAGATCTGACCTATTCCAGCCATACTGCTCTCAGTTGACCTGTTCTACCTATGACTGCTCGCCTCTATTCTATCCATGACTGGTCTTGGTTGACCTGTTCTAACTATGACCGCTATCATAACTGCATTTGTGACACATCTAAACGTATGCAGTATTTACACATATTTAATATATTTAATATTTACACATATTTAATATATTTAATATATTTAAAATTCAGTTATATTGTAACAACAAAACAATATCAATATTGCCAAAAAAATGAACAATATAATATTGAAATGAATTATTCAGATATAAAATTGCATTTTGGTAAGTAGTCTTTTTTGGGTATTGTTTGAACGTGTTCATCCAGGTAAAATATAAAAAGGTAAGAGTTATTTCCCTTCTCGAGACGGTGTACCCGAGGACTGAGTTCGCAATAGTTTTCGAAAATTATCATAAAATTAAAAAATCAGTGAATTTAATTATAGGAAATTTCAATTATTGAAAAATTTAATTATTGAAAACGTCCTAAAATAAGATTGCTATTTATGGTTTTTTAAACGATTTGGGGCTTGAATATACGAGTACAAAAGATATATTTAGAGTTCGATTGATACAACAAATAACACAAACATTCGAGAAACAGTAAATACCTACTACTCTTATTTAATATTAATAATTATATTTATAATTCTAGGACCAGAACGTCTGTGTCAGAGCAGACTTGACAAGAACAACCAACAAATATCGTTGATAACCTCTAGTGTTAGTAATATGCTACAACATATTGAATGGCGCAGCCTCCAAGACAGAAGAAAAGATGCAAGGATTAAATATGTTTTACAAAATTGTACACAATGAAGTTGAAATTCAAAAAACAGACAAATTAATACCATTAAAAAGATAAACATGTCATTCAAAATCAAACATTATATAAGACAGAATACAGAAAAAGATTTTTTCCTTCGAACAATAACAGACTGGAATAAATAACCCAGAAAACATTATCAACATAACTTGAATCTTTCAAATCCCATATCTCTGAATTGAATTTTTTTTTCAATTATAGATATTTTTAATTTTATTGACATTTTTTATCCTTCGTTGAATTTATTACATATTTGATTTTGATTTATATTGTATATCTTGTTGTTTGTGGTGAATCCTATGTGACATAATCTTCAGCTTATTGAAGGTGGTCACTATATGGTTGAATAGAAAAGAACGGTCATGACCATGTTGAGCAGAATTAAGTAGACTGTGTGACGGTCATGGCTAGAGAAGACTTAGGTAGAACGGTCATGACCATGCAGAGGAGACTTAAGTAGACTGTGTGACGGTCATGGCTAGAGAAGACTTAGGTAGAACGGTCATGACCATGCAGAGGAGACTTAAGAAGACTGTGTGACGGTCATGGCTAGAGAAGACTTAGGTAGAACGGTCATGACCATGCAGAGGAGACTTAAGTAGACTGTGTGATGGTCATGGCTAGAGAAGACTTAGGTAGAACGGTCATAGCCAGAACAGACTTAGGTAGGATGTGTGACGGTCATGGCTAGAGAAGACTTAGGTAGAACAGTCATCGCCAGAACAGACTTAGGTAGACTGTGTGACGGTCAAGGCTAGAGAAGACTTAGGTAGAACGGTCATAGCCAGAACAGACTAAGGTAGACTGTGTGACGGTCATGGCTAGAGAAGACTTAGGTAGAACGGTCATAGCCAGAACAGACTTAGGTAGAGTGTGTGACGGTCATGGCTAGAGAAGACTTAGGTAGAACTGTCATGACCATGCAGAGGAGACTCAGGTAGACTGTGCGACGGTCATGGCTGGAGAAGACTTAGGTAGAACGGTCATAGCCAGAACAGACTTAGGTAGACTGTAACAATCATGGCTAGAGAAGACTTAGGTAGAACGGTCATAGCCAGAACAGACTTAGGTAGAATGGCCATGACCAGAGCAGACTTTGGTAGGACGGTCATCTTGGACAGACATGATTCTAGAACCAGAGCAGACAAGATTCTAGGACTGGACTGGACTGTTCTTAGTCAAGTTAACTCAAAGTTAACTAAGAGCTGTTCTAGTAACTGCTCTCTCAAAGTTAACTTGGACGAGAGGTTGTCTGCACCCCGCTGTATTCTTTTATACTATGAGGAAACAGCTTCGGGCTTATATTGGGGTCTTGGGATTATAACCTGGCTCATATGAAAAAGGTTGTCATGCTGAGACGAACGGTTCACAATTTGATCACAAGAATATATCATCGATACTTTCATTCCCGATTGGATAAGACAATAGTAAATTGGAATGAAGGACAATTGTAATAGCAACGTAATCTCACTCAATTTCTACAGTTAAAGGCCTATCATCGGTACCAGTTGAAAGGAAAGTGATTATCACTTAATGATTGAATTAGTGTACGCTTTGGATGAGAACGTCTCGGCATGATTCGTAGCATGTAGCACACGGGTATTTCTTCTATCTGGACAACGAGAACAGGTGCACGGATACTTCTTCTACCTGTTATCGTTGTCTTCGAATAAATCCCTAGAATTCTTGGTGCATATTTCCTTTGATTGGTTTCTTTTTCATTTTTTATGAATATGCATGTTTATCAAATTACTCGTTTTTTTATATTGCGTCTCGGATCAACAAACTTGTTGCGCAGTAATTTGCGAGATAGAAATAACATTTGTTTACCTGTGACAGTATACTGCATTATGCATATATATTTATAGCAATGAAATCAATATTCGAAATCACACTATCCGGTTATTTTCACGTATTACGAAATAACTTAATACATGCAGACGTATGTAACAGTTATTTGGATGACTCCGAAGTTTTGCCACATGTAGATTTTCAGGGCTTCGAGATTCAGCTCCATCGGAGCTTTGATTAAAGATTTTAGCAGCCCTTAGTAGGGCTTTTGTTTGAGATAAACTCTTGACTTAATATCTTGATTTTCACCGGTTTGATGGTCTTTGTCTTATTGTTAGTTTTAGTGGCCTTTTCAGCTGGTTCTTGGCTACTGGGTTTTTATCTCCAAGCCATGAAATGGCTGGAGAGATGTTAAAATGACAAGAAAAAAATCACGTGAGGCTTCAAGCCTATTAACAGCTCTAAAAGATGATCTTCGTACTTCCGATAAAATATAGTGCGCAAGTTTCTTTTAAAATCGTATACATTGTGTTTTTTAGTTATATTTCTCCGATCTTCAGTTGGGCTGCTTCAAGCTTTTAGTCTTTACTACGAATTTCAAGTGTACTTTGACTGGTTTGAAGTCTTAACTGGCGTCGAAATTTAACTTAATGTATTTCAAATTATCCTCCACATCCTTTCAAAGCAGAAAATGGCTCAATTTGGATACCATTGCAATGAACATGACATGCTGAGACAAATGGTTCACAATTTGATCAAAAGAATATATCATTGAAACTTTCATTTCCGATTGGATAAGACAATAGTAAACTGGAATGAAGGACAATTGCCATAGCAACGTCATCTTACTCAATTCCTACAGTTTATGGCCTATCATCGGTACTGGCCAGCTTGTCCGTGCGATTTTCAATAACCAGTTGAAAGGAAAGTGATTATCACTTAATGAAATTAGTGAACCTTTTGGATGAGAATACTCGGCATGGTATTAATTTTTCTCATATTGATCATTTGTGTCCCATTATAATACAAAAAATAACGCAGTTGCATATGTATTATAAAACTTATGCAAGTTATGTGATATGAAATAAAATCGAGCATGCGTCGAGTTAGTGCCTGTTATGTCACGTGAAGTGAATTCGAGTCAGCAACGACCCCGGGGCAACGACTTTATTATTGTAGATATTTGAAGGTTTCACTAAATAAGTGACCAATTTAGCCGGCCCAATACAGTCACTATTCATGTTCAGTGTCTTGTGTTGTATAGAAATGTTTTAACTACGCAGATTAGATTAGCCGAATTAATGTGTTTATTACAATTTTATTTTTACGTTGAAAGTCTCACATTTTTTTTTATTGGTAAATATGTTGTTGTATTGACAATATGTCCTACTTTACACTGCCAAACATGTCGATATAGGCAATTTATGTTTATATCCTTAAGAACGATAACATAACTCATCAATAATCATTGCAGTTACATCATCTCAGTTCCTTGATGTAATTCCTTACACAATGTTGTTTTGTAGCCTGTCAAAAATCTATAGATCCAAACAAACAATTACTGTAACATCGCCCTCTAAATTTCGATTTCATCATATGAGTCATTCGTCCAAATTGTTGACGGAAGTTAATTATTGATTTGTTTCATGTCTCTCTGTCATTGATGTGGCTCTGTAGCATAACTTTGTTAGTTTTTCTGTTATATTGTATTTGTTAAAGCACGCTGTTCGTGGTATTGTCAGCAAAAATATATTTGTTCCTTCTTTGTTTCCCTCTGAGAGGAAACGAGACACGAAAAGAAAACTACTTAAAGCGATATATATCGACTGGTCGACTATTTTTTTTTAATCCAATCAAATAGAGAAATAAAGAGCGAGGACGTTAAGCAAGCGGGAAAATGAAGGCAACTGTTTATATACAAACGACTTAAGATAGGTTTGATACGGTTTTACACAATTTCAACTTTTTTATTGTGATTATTGACGAGAACTTATGTATTAACTATTTTTAGCTAACCAGTACTTTAGCAAATAAGAAAAAAAAGAGTAATTTTGGAATCAAAAAACTAAATCCAGCCAATACAGAAGTAACACAAACGGTATCGACACAACGAGATAAAACAAATAAACAAGAATTTACAATAACGCAACAAAACTAAGACACGGGCAGTGTCAACTTTATAAATCATCAATTGCCCTTAAACATAAAACATATTTTATTTGCACAAAAAGATGCAAAAGGGATTAAACACAATTATTACAACATTAGGCACGTCCTCTCCCTCTCTCTCTAAGGCATAATTCAAAAAGCGGTTGCTTATTACCAAATAATTGTTGTATTAGGTTATAAAAACAAATTTCTTTCAAGGAAAAGTATTCTTCGATTACAATCAGCTTTGCAGTATGCTTGATTTTCTTACTGAAAATGTATTTGTTACATTTAGAGGTGCTATTTATCAACAGCAAATTGGTATACCTACGGGCACAAATTGCACTCCTCTGTTCACAGACTTGTTTTTATATTCCCACGAGACTGAATTTCTTCAGGGCAGCGTTCGCGATAAAAAAATCAAAGATGCTAGATCCTTCAATCCCTTTTACAGATAAATTGATGACGTTCTATCGATTTATAACGCATCTTTGCTAAATGGATCCCATCAATATATCCTCCAGAAATAGAGATATAAGAAACAATAGAAACCACAATATCTGCACCTCGAATTTGACAAAAATGGTCATCTCAGTACTAAAATTTACGGCAACGGGACGATTCAATTACAAAATAATCAATTTCAAGAACATGGACAATAATATTCTAACTTCTGCTTATGGACTGCATGTTTCACAGTTAGATTCGTTACGCGAGAGCTAGCACAAATTATATAGACTTTCTCATTAGACAAAGTTATCTTCGTGATCGCCGTATTAATCAAGGTTTCATAAAGTTCTGTCTCATACGATCATTTATAAAGTTCTTTAATAGATAAGAGGTCCCCTCAGGAAAAAAAAATTGTTTTTTGGTTTCTTTTGTTTGTTTTTGGCGCGCCGTAAAAATCAGGTTAAACCCACCATTTTTTAAAATGCCTGTACCAAGGCAGAACTATGCAGTCGACACTTTTTAGTGATTTCCATCTGCTTTCTCGTTTTGCCTCTTCGCAAATCTGTTTAGTTTTACTTTTGTTGTTACACCCTGTTTATGAATGCTAGTGTCAATTGAAAAGTTGAGTCACAAAACAAACACCTGGAAATACAAAACCGATATCACGTACCATTAAAAAAATCCACCAAAACTTAAAGTTTTATATTAAGAAAAAAATATTATTAAAGAACGTATTTCCGTTACAAATCCTGTAGACGTCCAGAACCATTTATCCTATAGATGATTCTTTCTATATATATTAAAACTTTTCATTAAGTTTGTACCAAGTAAAAAGGTCATGATCCAATGGCATTATACATTTTTCGACAAAATATCAGACATTGTTGGCCAAAGGAGATAAAGGTTACTGGTTTGTCAGTATATAAATTCACGAAATTTTATCAGTCATATGACCAGGTGAAATGGTGAGCAGCAAGTAGCAGCAACGAATTCCGCTCAAACAGGTACTAAGAGCCGTCTTGAACTTATGAAGTATTGAGGAAAGCTCATTGTTGAAGGCCTCGTGGTGACTTCAAGATGAAGAACAACAATAAATAGCGTTGCTCCATTGCTTGTTTTACCATGACTTTGTCTCATGTCCATTCACTCCATATCCTTTCATTTGTAATTGAAAGTAGGTGCAAAACAAAAGGAAAATTGTAAATCAAAATAGCCCCACTTGGTACAGGAATTTCAAAAGCTATCATGGGGAAATAAACCGGTTTCAAAAGATACACCCAAAGTCAAAGTTCTTTGCAGATTTAACTTAAATCTTAAATTCAGAGTATGATTAAAAATACAATATACGTACTTTGTGTCGTGTATATTTACTTCATGTCCCTTCATTGCTTACATGATACAAAAGAATGCAAATGGTGTCAGCACATTAAGGATGTATACCTTTTGTTTTCAATGTATATCGTAGAGTTAATTGTGAATTATGGCTTCACTTCATTTTTTTAGCATGACGTTAAGTGTTACGATTTGGACTAATTGGTCTGTCACACTCGCCAAAAATAATCGGAATAGATTTAAATCGTGTCACAATAGCTTAAAAAGAATTGAACCAAGTCTGGCCTGCAATATATGTCTGTTAGGAAGCTGGTGGTAATATTTTAATGTTTATATTAATTGTAACATATTTCCTGGTGAACAAGACAGGATTTAAATTTCCTGTCTTTTACGTGCTGGTCATCAATTTTTTTTGAAAACCACTGCGAAAGATGTAAAAAAAAATGCGTTTTTTTCAATTACTGTATCAAAATATCAATATATTGCAAATTTTTACCAATTATTAATGGCATTATATTTTATATTATGTAAATTTGTATTTATGGATTCCATTTACTGCACTAACTGGCACAGTAACATTATTGGGTACGCTTGTATTGGCAAACTGTATTTTTTCCAATTTTTGCAAAAGCTGGACAAACTTTTAAGCAATTTCCTTCTCTCTTTATATTAGCAACTGTCAGACTCAGGTAGTGGTGTTTTGAATATTCTGGATGTTGTTATGAAAGTTGTTAAAAAAAACGCGTTAATAACAAATACTTGTTTCCAGGCTTAAAATTAATGTTTTCAGTTTTATTTTAATGTTAAAACTTTTTTGGCTCTACTTATATTTTCGATCTTAATAGATGGAAATAAGTTCTTATTTGGTCACAAGTTATCAAAATGTTACTGCGCTTTAAATGAAGTGTAATTACAATACTTGGTGCAGGTGCACTTATTTTAGATATGTTATTTCGTAGTTTTATTCCTTTCAGTTTATCAGTTTATATACGATACCTTTTATTTAAAAGCATTTAGATAAAAACCAAAACAAATTAAAGAAGCTTGTCCAAGTAGTGCTAAATTACCAGAAAATAAACGAAAATTGCTCTGAACAAGAGTAAAGGGACAAACATGCAGTAGGTTTTATATCAGAAAACATTTCTTGAAAGCCCAGGAAGACATCAAGCGATGGTTGACTCTATTCGGCTAACTTGGCAATATACCTTAAATCATTCAAATTCCTGTTTTCTTTTGACAAGACGATATATGTTAATATATATCATAATTTAGTGTAATCCTTTAGTGATATGACCGAGGCTTTCCCAATAAAAATTCTCCGCCATATCAAATTTTACATTGGTTTACAATTATAATATCGATGCATTTTATCTTCTTGTTTGTGTTTTTCTCATTTTTCTGTCTGTCGATAAAACAGAATTTCAAACAAATTTTTGTTCAGTCTGTTCTCAGTTATCTGCTATTGAGTAGAAGTATTTGTATCTTTTCTTCGTGCTTGAATAAAAAAATATTATGCGGCTTTGTAAGATGTTTATTGTTTCAGTGTAATATATGAAAAAGAAACCCACCTGGGCACTTTAGTTGGTAGAAGACAGGTGTACTAGCTTCCATTTAAACCACACGTGGTCAAGAACTTTGCCGTCTGGAATTCTACAGAAAGTCTCAAAGTGGTCATTTCCGACGTTTTGACATTCAACTTTGGAAACCTGCTGTGGGCTCAAGGTGCAGAAACCCACCCAGCCGCTTATGGTGGAGGCCGAGCAGGGCATCTGCTTTGATTTTACCAAGCGGGGTTAAAAACTTTGTTCATCAACATAATTCACCACATCTCTCGCCAGTATTTTTGAGCAATTTTTGTCAAATTTCATAAATCAACGGATTCAAATAAAAATCCAACCAAAAGAAATGAATAAAAACAGGAAAAAATACTGACTGCACTAGACGTTCTTATAAAACTAAATGTACTATGGTCATGTGCACCGGTAGAGAGAGCATCGTCTGCAAAATACTCATTTGTCACTCCTTCAATTTTCTGTTGTGTAAATAACGCCTGCTATAGATAATTGTATAGTGCACATTTACGTCATTGGAGATATACCATATTTAGTCATGTTGTTAATTACGATATATTGCATATAATTAGGGACCTGCTAATTATCACGTTACACATCATGTACATTTCAGTAAACAATTAGATAATTGGTTGGAAGATTTCCTTCAACTTTAAAGTGATAATGCATTTGCAATCGGAAGAAACAATTAATAAGCATTTCATAGGCAGTCCTACACCAACCACTTTCTTTTATGCTTGAATTTTGTTTACAGTGTCAACGTACTATGATAGATTCTCGACTTAAAAACTATAATTGTAAAGTTACTGTCGAAAAATAATGACCTATTTATTATTAAAAATCATTTATAGTCTCGACAGCATGCTACATGTGTATCGATAAAGGACATACACTCTGGAAAATGATAATAAAAATGTCAGGTCAGATAGCTAAGTCAGTGCTATATCTAGTCTTACATCATCACGTCAGTCATATTAGTGACACCCATTTCCTGTCCACTAACTCGTTATTGGACCAATGAACTTTCTGTCGGAATGCCGATTTACAAGTTCTTACGTTTATTTTGAAAAGAGTACATGTAGTTTTCTGACTTACAAGTTATAAACATCTGGCCTTGAGTCCTCGTAATGGTAGCTGATATACTTGGATGAAGTGCACTTTTATTTTCGGACCACCCAAGCAATATTAAGGCCACATTTTTCCAAATGACTTTTATTTTGTTTCCCATAGAGTTCAAGTTAAACTAAAGTCTTTGCGAGATTGTTATTTCTTTTACTATAAGAGAAACTCATTGTATTTGTCTATTTGATTTTTCGTTTCATTCAGACAATCACCTGTCAATATTTGAGACCAATATTTGTGTACAATTTTTTTCAAGAAAAGGACTAAAATGAAAAGCCCTACAGTTTGGCAAAACAAAATGAAAAACAAGAAAAATCTACTGACTGCACTTGTTCTTATAAAACTAAATGTACTATGGTCAGGTGCACCGGGAGAGAGTGCATCGTCTGCAAAATACTCATCTGTCACTCCTTCAATTTTCTGTTGTGTAAATAACGTCTGCTAATTACATAGTGCACATTTACGTCATTGGAGATATATACCATATTTAGTCATGCTGTTAATTCCGATATATTGCATATATAAGAGACGTGCTAATTATCACGTTACAAATCATGTATACATACTGCTACGTTTCAGTAAACAATTATGTAAGTAGATTCCTTCAACTTTTAAATCACGCAAGAAACAAGAAATAAGCAAGCGAACCCCTTTTTCTAAGCAGTTCAGACAAATTTGCCAGACAGAATTCAAAAATAATAACAGGTCTTTGAGAGTTCAGGAAAATTCCAAAAACTAGAATGTAAGATTTTTGCAATCTTACTATCGAAAACGATCGTTATTACCGAAAGGAATTCGTAGGTAGAATTCTAAAGCAACGTTCAGCAAATTTACCAAAATTAGAACGAAAGTACTAACAAAATTACCTACCAGAATTGCCAAGACCCGAAATTCAAAGGACAAAGGGCAAAAAAAGATGTTCAGAAAATTAACAAAAGTTAGAATCAAAATTTCACCATTGAAAATGATCATCATATTGTAAGGAATTGAAAAATAAAATAGTTGCTGGATAGAAGACAAAACAACTGGTGTCATGTTTTACGTGCTTGAGGTGTGAGTGGATTCCTTGGAAATTTCTTCGTTACTGGATATCATGAAAACTAACTTTCGCCCATTATGCCCCTAGGACATTTGACAGAAAGTACTTACCCACAGTGCGTTGATAAAGACCATACACACTAAGGTGATAACTAAAGGGGCAAAATGCTACAGAGGGACTTCTATAAAATCTAGACTTCTTGTACATTGAAAAAAAAACGATAAACAGATTTTTTACAATATTTTGAGATGACATACAATACATGTATTAAATTTTTGAAAAATCAATGGTTGAAATCAATACATGAGACCAAGGTTTAGGTAGTGCTGATTGCATGTCTTTATAACTTCATCCATGAGAAAGCTTCATATCCTGTCTCCTAATAATTGTGGTTTTCAGCTCTGGTGATGATATTAATATGATGTTATGTAAATGAAGATTTAATGCTGAAATAATGTACTGAAGAAACGAAGATCACATTTAAACTAGCTTGACACGCACAGAAAACGACTTATTAGCTAAAAATAAAAGAATTTAAAATTGATTAAAATACCACATACGGTCAATTGAGCTAGAAAACATCAAATAAGCATGCGATGATCAATTGGATTTGAATAATTAACAATATACTCAGTAGAAGGAATTTCTTTTTGCAACAAATCACAGTGATTGCTATTGAACTTTTTCATATTATAACAAACATTTAATTTAAATTATTCCGAGGTCAAAATGTCTGCTGACGTCATTAAACTAGGTTAATTTCATTTTTTGAATTATTTGACATAATGCCATGACATAAACAGACAGACATAAGGCTTTATTCCTTGTCAGATATCGATTTTATGAATGAAATCATCAAGCAAACATCATTTCTATTAGCTTCTATTACAATGACTCTGATTTCAACAATTTTTTCATTGTCAAATAATTGCTGTAGCAAAATAAAAACATGTATAGTGATTTTGAATTTTTACTGTTCAGATTCAGATTCGACCGTAATTCACTATTAAAATAAAACAAGATTTTCTATTGTTTTTTAAGATATTGTCCTCACTATGTTCTGAAAGTTAATATTGAACCTTTAAAGCGAGCAGTACATCAGGCATTTCGCTTTGTCATAATGTCGTTGTTAATCTTCTTTACATCTTTTATTTAACGGAGATACTTTTTCTTCATTTTCCATTTTTATAAGCTTAATTCATTGTTCGCAAAAAAGAATATACCAGCAGCATATATTCAAGATATAAAAATATTAAAAATTCAGAAATCAGAGTTGCGAATATTTGTTATTTTCATAAGTACATCATCGGATATGCAAATAGTTGTACATAACATATGAATTCGTTTATATTAATGAGAGACTTAAAATGGAACTTTCAAAGGATGTTTGACTTTTTGTCACAACTTGGCTAAAAATTTGGAAGAAGTTATAATCTAGGTGATACATATTGCTGATAGCTGCATGAAGTAAAATTCCAAGTCCCCCCAAAAAAAACATTGGGCAGGGGATTGCTGAAATCGTAAAATAGGAAAAATGAAAGGATATAGAGTGAATGTGCATGTGACAAAAACGCACACGATACATAGAAAACTCCAGTTTATCAAGGACAGGGCTTTTATTCCTATCTTCATCTTGATGTCGCCTGAGTGTCTTCAACTAAAGGTGAACAATATTCACCCCCTCAAGCGAGATCAAGAAGGCCCCTAACGTTCACTTAAGCGGTATTCTTGACAAAAAATATATCAAGGTCACTCCCTTGCTCCCCACACGCCATAGAGTGCCAACTTGGGCGATGCTCAGGGTTATCCAGCTGAAAGCACCAGGGTTACAAGAAGAGAATAAAAATGTTGAGCAACATCGATCGCAGCTAAAATATGTCATTGAAGCAACACATGTCGGGAGCGGACAATGAAAAAAGTAAAATCGGGCAATGAATGCCTACAAATATTTGTCATTAAGTAGCCCGACGAAAGACAAAAATAAGGACAAAAACAACATCGATAGACAACACGGGGCGGATCGAAATAGATGTATGCAAACCTTGCAGTGTAACTTGGTTGAAAGGGCAAAAATAGTCGTGTGTACACATTATAACATTTTAGTAAAAAAATGAAAATATTGAACAGCCAAATTGAAAAAATAAATGAAGTAGTAAACGTATGAGAAATTCTTACACGGACAAACACGCCATAACTGTAATATTTTAAGAGCATACATCTCAAGCACTGGGAGACTTTCTACGGACTCCACGTAGCACGAGAGACAAACTCTGCAGCAAATAGGGAAAATGAAAGGATATCGAGTGAATGTACATGTGACAAAAACGCACACAATACATAGAAAACTCCAGTTTATCACGGACAGGTCTTTTATTCCTGTCTTAATCTTGATGTCGCCTAAAGGTCTTCAACTTGACAATATTCACCCCCTCAAGCGAGATCAAGAAGGCCCCTAGCGTGCACTTAAGCGGTATTCTTGACAAAAAATATATCAAGGTCACTCCCTTGCGCCCTATCCGCCATGGAATGCCAACTTGGGCGATGCTCAGGGTTATCAAGCTGAAAGCACCAGGGTTACAAGAAGAGAATAAAAATGTTGAGCAACATCGATCGCAGCTAAAATATGTCATTGAAGCAACACATGTCGGGAGCGGTCAATGAGAAAAAAGGAAAATCGGGCAATGAATGCCTACAAATATTTGTCATTAAGTAGCCCGACGAAAGACAAAAATAATGACAAAAACAACATCGATAGACAACATGGGGCGCATCGAAATATATGTAGGCAAACCTTGCAGTGTAACTTGGTTGAAGTATGTATTAGAATACCTTTTTTCTAAAAAATTCAGATTTGTTGTTGGGTTTCCATGGCAAACAAAAGCTCCACTATCCATTACAACTCATTTCAGATCATCATTCAAAAATAATTTGGACAAGGGTTGCCCTTATAATCCAGGTAATACATATTGCTGAAATCAAAACATTCCAAGCCCCCACCCCCTCCCCCCTTTCAAAAATGGCAGGGGTTCCCCTTATAAACTAGTTTATACATATTTCTAAAACCGTGAAGAAAAAATATGTAGCAGAACACTTTTTTTCAAAGATTCAGTGTTCTGGTTTGGTTTCCATGGCAACAGAAAGCTCCACTATCCATTACAATTCATTTAAGACCATCATTCAAACAAAATTTGGGCAGTGAGGAGTTCCCCTTATAATCGAGGTAACACGTATTGCTGAAATAAAAGCATTCCGAGTCTCCCTTTCATAAAAATATTTGGCAGGGTTCCCCTTATAATCTTATTAAATTTTAGGAAAAATATGTAGAAGAATACTTTTTTTTCAAAGATTCAGTCTTCTAGTGTTTGTTTCCATGGCAACTGAAAGCTCCATTATCCGTTACAACCCATTTCAGACCACCATTCAAAAAAAAATTTGGGTAGGGGTTCCCCCTATAATTAAGGTAATATGTATTGCTGATATCAAAACATTCCAAGACCCCCTTTAAAAAATGCAAGGGTTCCCCTAATAATCTAGTTTATATTGTGAAGAAAAATATGTAGCAGAATACTTTTTTTCAAAGATTCAGTGGTCTGGTTCGGTTTCCATGGCAAATGGAAACTCCACTATCCTTTACAAACCATTTCAGATCACCATTCTAAAACAAAATTTGGACAGGGGTACCCCTTATAATCTAGGCAATTCATATTGCTGAAATCGATAATTTACAAAAAAAATCAGAATATATAAATGTTTTTTTTTTCCTTTTTTATCATCTAAGATACGTTCAGTGATATTGATTAAATTAATTACCTCCCTTTTTTAAATTTTGACTTTTCATTATATTTTATTTTTAAGTTAATGACAACCAAAAAAGTGTGTTGGTGTACATAATTAGAACTATAAAATGAATTAACATATTCTAGCAATATAAAAACTACTTTTGTATGAACAATAAAACTTTTTTAGCTATTTTTTTTATAAAATAATACCAAACATGTGATTCCAGGAATAGTTGAAATGTTTATTTTTTGTTCTATTTTTATCAGTTGTGACCTTGACCTTTTGTCGCACAAACCTCAGAATCAATAGGGTTCCTCCTCTAAACATAGCTCATGTCTGTGCAAAGTTTCATTTAGATATAACATGTGGTTCTCAAGATATCATGCGAAAACCAAAAGTGGACGCACGGACGCCCAGACACCAGTCATCAAATTATAAGCCGAGTTTGACTTCGTCGCAAAAATTTTCCAAAAATTTTCTCAATGCATATTTTTAGTTCTCTATGATTGCCTAAATCGTTAAGTATATCCTTACCATATTAATGTAATGTTACTCTGCCTTGAGCCAGTTGTTCTACCAAGGGTGTTTACTTTGGATTTCAATGTTTTTAAAACCCATCACAATATATACCATGTATGTATGTTATCTTTTGCACTTAATTCTGCAGCTCGTCGACTTTTAGAGTCCTATCTAATTTGTAAACTACCTATTAGCGTGACTCTTGCATTTAAGCATATTATTCGCACTAAATCAAAATCATCCCTGCGATTTTTAATGGTTATTCGACGATATATAGACGTGGGATACGTCTGTATGGCCATCAATTTTTGTTACGCCATGAACTCCTACAGTTTTTGATTATTGTATTGTTGCTTGTGTGCAAAATAGGTTTTATGTTTTTTTTATATTAGTGTAAAATGAAACACAAGAAGTTGATTTTTTTCACATGGTTTGTGTTGTGGCAATTTCTACCTTTTTGGCAATCGGGTTTGACTTTGTTGTAGAATTGTTGCATATAGTATTTACATGCACAGTAAACTTTCAAAAATTAGGTCCAAATTGGGTAAATTTCGTTAAAAAGGTCAAAGACTAACAATATTTGCATTTTCAGTATGCAGCCTTATCTATAAGACCGAGCATATTCTTAGCAAAAACACTGTCCAAAAAGCTGCCGAGTCAAGGATTGTTCAGCCAATAATACAATTCTCCCTTATGATATTCTTTGACATTATTGAAAATATGGCATGTACCAAATAAAAACCAACAATTTCAGCAAGATTAATGTTTTCCCGGATTTGACAATACCGATTTTGACTTTCTCTTAAATTGACTCATTGATAGTGTGACGGATACTGCCCTACACTTTCAGCTCACCTCGGATTTTATGGGAGTTCACGCTGAGTGTCTTAGTTTTGAATGTTGTGTTTTTATATCTGCGTCTTGTAATGTCATTGCTTTCTTGTGTTCTCGTTTTTACCATATCTCTGGACTTTGATTTTTGTAATAGGGTCTGTAACCCGCCAAAATATGACGTTGCAGAATTATGACGTTCAACGTTTTTGTCTGAAACGTCATATGTTTTTGTTAAAAATGCAACTCCCGGGTTCAAATTATGTACCCGGAAGTTCCAAAAAAGGACGAGACTTACAGACCCTATTACCAATCTTTTTCTACTACCGTTGTTTTGAACTCTTAGTATTACATAATATGGCTTTACTTTTGGTAAAATAACTGATTCAGTCGTTATATGTTTGTTTGTTTGTTTTGTTTTTAATTCTGTCTATGCACTTAGATTTGTTTTTTTATTAGAGTTAGAGATTAAAAGATTTTAAAAGAATTCCAATTCTTACAATTTACCACTTATAGTGGTAATCATTTATATATTTCTACCTAGCAACGATATATCCTTAAATTCCTTGCATTTGTTATGATAAAAAAGTAGATTTGAAAAAAAAGTCCAGAAAAATAAACCAATTGTCGGTCCGATCAGGAAAGATTGTACTCTACTTATATTAATATGATGTAATGATTATTTCTTTTGATTAACTGAACATAGATTACACTAAATATGATTTCTATAACAAAAAGTTTGTAAAAGTACATATAACATTTGTTTGGATAGAATCTTAAATGTTTAATCATTCTATTTTTGTTTTGTTTTCTGTACAAATAAATGGGATCTCGCTGAAATTACGTAACTTTATTTGATCTTCAGAACCTTAATAAATAAATACTGTTCTATGTCTAGACTTGCTTCTAAGCTGGAAAAACAAAGAAATCTCCTTATTTTCTTCCATAATTTACAAGATTTCAGATGTTTCCACTAACAGTGGACAAAGTAAACAACAATAGATGTAATAGAATATAGTTTCTGTCATTTTATATTCTCACTAGATTAAATGTCATTCACTTTTTCAAGAAGTAACAACATTTTGCTAATTGATGCTATATTTCTTCTATCGGAACTTTTGTAGGAAGAATAAAAACGAATTCCTTCATTAATCATATATATATTAGTGAAAATTATAATTAGTGGTATATTAAGGATGTTTTACAACGTAAGATTACTTCAAAGTTTTAAAGTTTTTTGCATTTTTTAATAACATTAAAAAAGATAACAGAAAAACACTTACAATGACGGGAAAATTGCATACACAGGATACAATCATCAATGGAAATGCACTGAAAAATTTAAATGAAAGGCAAAAGATAAAAACATAGCACACAACAGCAACTCGGGATAGCTGAGCTTAGTAGCGACACTAGAAAAGGCCAGTGTAAGGGTTATACCAGTATATCGATACCTATTACTTCCCTTTATCCCGTTTTCCCATAATATAACCAACACACGAATCAAACCAAATACTTCAAGCCACTGATGAGACTGAATTTAATTTGCCAATACAAATTTCTATGTATCGTGTGCGTTTTTGTCACATGTACATTCACTCCATATCCTTTCATTTTTCCTAAAGTCAGATCCAATTGCGATAAAATGCAATTTTTCAGCTGATTTATACCAGCTTTGTTGCTTTGCTCTTTAGATTTTGTCTCTTGACAATTTTTGTTTTCACCCTTATTGGAATTACAAAAACAGGATAACAGTAAACACCTACAATAGCCAGGAACTACAATCACATGCCACAATTTACAAGCGAACTGTACTAGAAAAACAATAATGAAAACAAGAGACAAACATAAATAACCGCAACTCTGATAGCCGGACTTGGTACTTGTAGCAAAAGCCAGTGGTAGGGTTGAACCGGTTTATGGGTACCCAAACCTCTCCTTTCTCTATCCCGTTGCCCTATAGTATAATAAACATGCGAATAAAACCCAATACAGATAGGCTGCTAACTCAATGACCACTTTCTTGGAAAATAAAAAGATATGACAAAGATCAAAGAGTGCTCGCCGCTACACTGTCGGCTAGCTCAAGGAACCTAGGCTGCTGGTAAAACAATGTCGCATTACGGAAGAAAAAATCAAACTCAAAGCCCCCAAAGGATTTAGAAAAGAGTCGTTATGTATTTCAGTAGACACCGGCAGTATCAGTGAGAGGAGAGATGGATGAAGGAGTGCTCGTCGATTTACCGGATAGTTCAAGACCATAGCCTGCTGGTAAAAAACTACCGCACTACGGAAGAAAAATTACACTCGAAACTTCCCGAAAGGATTGGAAAAGACTCATCATGTAGTAGAAATCGGTGGTATTAGAGAGAGGCCAGTACGGTAAAGATCTTCAGGTGATTAGATCCTAAAACCAATGAGTATATCCTGTCGATGTCCCATTTTCCGAAAAAATCTAAAATTAAGTTACGTCTCAATTTTAGCATTCAATGTTGACGTCCGTTTTCTTGAAAACTCGTACAGTACTGTGAAACCTAGCCCTTAGTGAAAAAAAAAGGATCAAGTTCGTCAAGGGTCAGCAAACATCGTGACAACAATCACGATATATATTTTTCGGATTTATTGATTTGGTTCACTTATGTTGAATACAAACCTCTAGGGTGAAATTGTCAGCCTAAAACATATCACTTCACAACAGACTGTTTTCTTTTTCATTTTTATAATTGTATCAGTAACTGAAATATTAAACGTAATAGCATTTTGAAACGATGATAAATACTATCATGTCAAATACATTCGCTTTTTTAAAAGTTATTGTAATAATACTGTAGATATTCCCATCACATCGAATATTAAAACAATTATTTTCTTAATTTTTTTCTACAGAAAAATTGTTTGATTATCTTTTGATTATAATAAGCAATCTTCCATCTTGTTGCGAGAATTCAAAAAGGCAATTATTGCACAAAAACAACTTATTGAGTACTGGCAACATCTCTTTCCATTCATATGAACTGACAATTTATTTATTTTAGGGAAACGTATGCATGAGTTATTGAGTATCATATCTAATGCAGAAAATATCTCTTTTCCAATATGCTTTGGGAATACTGGGGATTAAAGTCATAAAGCATTTTTATAACAATTCTTAGAGCAAAATATTTTTATCATTTCAAAATAAGAAAATGTCCCTTTTCATGTATTTTGAGGAAAACGCAATGTATTTGGAAAAACAAACATAGTATACGTATTGCAGGCATAACCTGATATATAATTCTGAAAATATAGTAAGTGAGAACCGAACTGTTCGTCTAAAAACGAATGATCCAAGGACAATTCCAACAAACTCCAACAAACAAAGTCAAAACACGAGTAAGGCACATTAAAGAGAAATAAAGACACACATGCAAAGATGAACAACACCGACCCAATACAATTTGCTGCACCGGTAGAGTAAACATCTTCTTCTAATAAGACACCTTCCTATATGATCATATCAATCCGGAAGTAAAGTCAAATCAAGTACAGGACAAAGACAACTTTAGCTGTTGAGGGTAAGATCTCCTGTCACATTGGTAACATATATCCCAAGCGGACCACAAGATCGTGATGTCGACCGTAAATATTCTGTAGTGACGACAGTTACTGGTAACATAGCCTTGTTTAAGTAGCCTATTTAAGAGCAACGTATTTCCTGTAGCGACAATCCTTGAGTACCGAAGAAGTTAGGATATGTATACTCAATATGCTGGCGCTGTTGGAATGTTGCTACAAAGAAAAAGGAGGTAGTCTTATGCAAAACGGCGTTCCTCATACAGCCTAGTTTAAAGCGTACCTGTGCTATCAGTTTCAAGATGAGGGTCAAGGAATGAGATTGATGTGGTTTGTATCAATAATTGCGAGCTCTTTTGAATAGATAAAATGAAGAAATTTGCCAATTTTAGGGGGAAACAATACAGAATTTGATGATTGGGGAAATTTATAGATAGTGATTGATTGATTGATTGATTGAATATTGTTTAACGTCTACTGAGCAATATTTCAGCCATATTAAGACGAGAACAAGTTTGTTAATAACTAATCACTTCGGGGTATGGAAAGGGTCATGGGACGGGAAATTCTGACTGCCATTGGTGAAATCGAAAGTGGCGGGGAATTTAGCCTTGTAGCCGATCGCCTACGGACCACTAAAAAAAAAGCTTGCTACAAGGGTTCTTAACGTGCAGGAAGCGTGGCATTTCTTCCAACACGTGGGCCTGAGTTTACATCCCATCCGAAAGATGGGTTGTGTATTTATTAACCATGGGTCCTATTTCTATATCCCGGGGTTCCCTCGGGGTCAGCCCCGTTTAGGAAAGGTCATACCCCGCAAGCCGGAGTTTGTTGGCATTGTCCTTGGATCATTCGTTTTTGGCCGGGTTGCACGAAGTGCAAATCCGGCTTATAGTATGGTGAATGTCGGGCGGGCGGGCGGCGGGCGGGGAAAATGGGATACTGATTTTGTGAAATCCACTCCTCCTACAGTTTTCGACCTACATCTTTGAAACTTCACAAAATGTTTTTATATATATTGTAGATGTGCACCTACCTTTTTTGACTCATTTTGAAAATTTTTTCCTGTTTTTACGGACTTTGGAACTTAGTCATTTTTCATCGACTTTTTCAACAAAGGGTACCTTTTTTGTGAAATCAACTCCTCCTACAGTTTTCGTTCTACATCTTTGAAACTTCACAAAATGTTTCTATATATATTGAAGATGTGCACCTCCCTTTTTGGACTCATTTTGAAAATATTTTCCTTTTTTTTATGGACTTTGGAACTTAGTCATTTTTTATCGACTTTTTCAACA